>JAQQSV010001906.1:21487-43072 GCA_028646515.1 Pseudochirops corinnae
ATAGGAAGAAGGGACATTTAATCAGACTCTCACAGTGTGCTCACTATGGAGAGGTTCTGTGTAATTTCACATGTTCAGCCTGTATTTGATTGCTTGTCCTTCCAGTGGGGATGGGAGGTGAGGGAGGAGGAGAAAGAATCTGGAATCTGGAGTTCCATAATCAAATGTTATGAATGTGTATCTATCTATCTATCTATGCAATTATTATTATTATTATTGACTGTATCGAACTGGAACTTGAGATACACAGGCACTGCGGTTGGGAGATCCATCCTGCCCTACTGAAAAGTGACATAGGAGAGAATAGACTAGGGGAGGGGGGACACACTGGCATGGCTGTTTTGGGGCGGTGGGTGGGGGAAAGACAGGGAGAAAATACGTAACTCAAAATCTTGTGGAAATGAATGATGCAAACTATAATAAAATTAAAAAAAAGGAATCAAATAAAAATTGGAGAGAGAGAGAGATTGTGTGAAGTTGATGTCTTTGTGCAACTCTGCCTCACTTTAATCAATTCTCCCTCAAGTCAAGATATTCCCCCAGGTTATTACTGGTCTTCTTAGAAAAGGAAGGAGGAAAAACAAAAATCATGCTCCATTAGAATATAAACTTCTTGAGGGCAGAAACTGTCTTTCTATTTGCATTTGTATTCACTGTACTTACTATAGGGCCTGGAACATAGTAAATAACAAATGGTCTTGACTGTTTTACCCTGAAAATTCTAAACCATAAGTATCCACACAACATTTCGATTCTTTGCAAGCATGGTACAGGAATGTTGTTAGAAAAGCACTTCATAGAACTCACCCTATCCCACAATTGAAGCTTCAGGGCAGCCCAGGCCCACCTGGGGTGCCTCCCATTCCTGGTTCTGTGCTGAAGGAAGAGCCAGATGCTACAGCTTGCCATATGATTATGGTCACTCCCTGAGGATCATCCTCCTTACCTCTCTCCTATCTTTCCTTCCTTCTCTTCTTCCCCTGCTTACTAGCAGAAGGACAAGGCAGCGGCTGAGATGGGAAGCTAGTGATCAGACATGGTGTCAAATCTAAACCTGGAGTGGATCTGCTCCCTGCCCAGGACTTGGACTTCAAGAATAAAGAAAGGTGGCCTCTGGTTTACATGAACCAAGAGGCAAAAAACACCATCTGGCTGCACTCTGTCAAGGCAAAGGCAGTAGCCTCTGGGCAACTGAGGCAGAGCCCAGATTTGCCTACTGGTTGGGAAAAAGCATGTACTTTTGAAGGAGCAAGGTATTATATGCATTGAATCTCTGTGGTTCCCTAAATACAACCTCATCATCTACAAATACACTGTCTTTTATGGACAGTGTTTTATAAACTGTTCACACCCACCATTCAATTTTCTTTTGTCTCTTGGTTGAACTTCAACTTTTAATTTGAAGACTGTAGTATGCCATGACTTTTATCTAGGTATCATTATGTTATCTTTCCCACTGCTAGGTGTATATACCCAGAGATAAGTGATAATTAAAAAAACAAAGTTCCATATGCACCAAAATACTTATAGCAGCTCTTTTTATAGTAGCAAAGAACTAGGAACAAAGTATATTCCATCAATTATCTAAACAAATTGTATTTCACTGTAGTCAAATATTATTGCGCTATAAGAAATTATGAATGGGAAAACTGAATTGATGAAAATTGAAGTAAGCAGGAACAAGAAAGCTATAAACATAATGACTTCAAAAATGTAAATGGAAGAAACATCCCCATCAAAAAACCTAAGAGGGAAGGTTAGTGAATTTTAATGTTCAAGTTTGACCCCTGAGAAGAACTATGATACTGCACCCCTTCTTTTTTTGCAGAGATGGAGGTCTAGGGGTGTGAAATGTTGGATGTTATTTTTTTTTTATAATTGGTCAGTGTGTTGGATAGTTTTGCTGATCTTTTTTCTCCCCTCTATTTAAAATTCTTTATTACAACAGGTGGGCTGTCTGGGGAGAGAAGAGAGATGAGGTATAATGTGAAATCAAGGTGACAAAAATAAAATATCAATACTATATATGTATATATATGCATATATTTATATATTATATATATGAAAAAGAAAACCACTTTATAATGTGTAAAATGTTACATAAATTGAGTAATTATAAACAGGGAACACAATCTACATCTTATTTCACTACTACTTCTGATGATGAACTTAGTTTTTACTAATGCTTTATAATATCTGGAGACATAATGTAAGAAATAATGTTTTAATGTGACCTTGGAGTCAAGGAGGCCTAGGTTCAAGATTCACCTATTACTCACACGTGACCATGGGCAAAGTTGGAACTTTCATTGCTTTCCAGGGACTTCTCTGAGACTGTACATTACATCCAGTCAACAAGTTTTATGCACAAATTTCAGTGTGGACTCAGGAAATCTGTGCTTGACAGAATACTGTTTTTAGAGTAAGAACTGGATTCTAATCAGAGACCAGCTGTTTACTGAGCAACATTACACTACTCAGATTCCCCAACTATACAAATGAGAAGTGTAGGACTGGATGATCTGTAAGGCCCTTTTCAGGTCTGCCACACTGATTTTAAGATTCTATGCCAAGAGTTGGTGAAACTTATGGATAACTAGGTTTTGACTAAAAACAATAAAACAAGAAAAATATGAAAACAGCTATAAACATTTGACAGAAATTTGTACCAGGAAAAAAAATCAAGACTGTCATTTTCTAGAAAATTTTAACATTTGTTCTGTACCAGTGTATTTTAATTGGTTTAAGTGCTAAGGGAAAGTAAATGGTATTCATATTCCCTTTGCAGATTTGGGCCTCAGCACACGTTTTCGTCCTTATATAGTCTTACAAAATATTGGGCACAACTAAAGTGTACATTTGTCTTTTTCCTTCATTTTTTAAAAATTCATTAATATATTTTATTTTTGCATCACCTAAATTCTCCTTGTATTTTTCTCCTTTTCCTCTTCCACAAGGCTGCTGTTCCTTATTACAAGAATTTTTTTTTAAGAGAAAGGAATAATAATCTGTTTATTTATCTGCAAGTGACTATATTTAATGTTCCAAACCTTGGATACTTGTATCTGTGCAAAATAGTGGGAAGGAGGTCTCATATTTCTTCTTTGGGATCAATCTTTTTTTTTTTGTGACCTTGCAAAAACATTCATTTTCATTTGTTTTGTGGTGGCTGTTTTTTGCATTTACATAATTTTTGTAATCATGTATATTATAATTTTTTTTCTTGTGCTTTTTTCACTTTACATCAATTCATGTTAAGTCTGTCCATGCTCCCTGTAATCATCATATTCATTTCTTATAGTACTATCCCACTGCATTACCTTACCATGATCTATTTGGCTTTTTTCTAATTGATGGATATAGTGGTAATGGGATTTGAGCTCCACAGTGGGATGAACTTGTTGACATGAGGAGAGGGGGCTGAACTGGGAAGAGCTGGTGTTGTGTACAGGGAGAGGCCCAAGCTAAGAGAGGCCAGAAGAACTTCTGGGAATACGATCATGGAGGCAAAGAGAAAGGGGGAGAGACCTGCTGGGAAAAAGGATGCTGCGAGAGAGAATTGCTGTGAGCCAGAGTTGCAGAGAGAAAGAACTGTGAGCCAAAGCTGCCCAGACTGCTGAGTATTGTTGTTGGTGGTATTTTGTGTTGCTGGTATTTTGTCTGTCTGTTTTGATGTCACTTCGTCAGATTTTTTTGTTGAGGGAGGCCTCAGACCTTGGTGGGCCTACATTGATGTCACAGGCAGAAGATGAATTGAAGAAGATGCTGGCAATGTACATGAATGTTATGGTGTCTTTGTTAAGTTTTGTCTTCCCAGGAACAGAAACTGCTGAGAACCTGCCTCAAGTCAAGTTGAAGATGAGGCCTATCCTTGGGTATTGAATGCTGTGATGATATTATAACCTCGTAGTGACCTAGGGGTAGATGGCCTTTGTGCTCTCCACTGACCAAATGAATGTACTTTGTTTATGATTGGAAACTCATCTTCCGTTGAGTAGAGAGAAGACTTTGTGATTGACTAAATGAATGTACTACCCAGGGATAGAGTATTTTGACCTTTGTACTTTATGATTGAACTGAGGACTTAGTAAATTATTGAGTTACACATGGTGAATGCTGTATTTTGATTTTCTGTGAATGTTTTGCCTGATTTGTCATTGAATAAATGGAGTTTGCTATGCTTCCAATCCAAACCTTGGAAGCTGCTCTTGCTTGCTGTTACAATGGGCATCTACTTTGTTTCCAGTTTTTTTGCTAGCATAAGAAGTGCTGCTATAGTTTGGTATATGTTGAGTCTTTCTTTTTATCAACAAATTTGTTGGCATAGATGTCAAGCAGTGGAGTCTCTGGGTCAGAGGATATGATAGTTTTGGCTAATTCATTTGTATAATTTCATACCATATTCCACAATTGCTGGATCAGTTCATAGCACCACTAGCAATTCATTAGTGTACCTGTCTTCCCAGAATTTCTTTCAATTTCACCATTTTATTTCAATCTTCATTACACCATAGCCACCTCATGAGGTAGGCTAGACCTCCAATTCACATGTGGAAATTGAGGTTCATAAATGTAAAGAACCTTGCCTAAGATTATAATAGCTACTGAGTAGTAACTCTTGGACTAGGGTGAAGGACCCCAAAGTTCTAGACTAGGCCTACTTTGACTGCAACAGGCTGTATTCTTGTGATGGAGATCAACTCTTAGCACTGTATCTGTACAGATGTACTAGACCTCAGCCAGATGTGAGGGAAGCTTTGCAAGAGTTTGGTAAAACAGTGATTTTCACATTTACTTGAACTTGTACTACCTATGCACTGCAGCAAAGTCATAAATATGATCAATTCTGAGAGCCTTCTCTGCTAGCTTTCATACCTTGAAGAGTAGGAGGGTAAAAGAATATATTTTTAAATAAGGGGGAGGGGGGAGAGATGTTTGTAACATGTTCCTCTGAAAGTCTCATTTCTTCCTCTCTCATCTATCTACATGTAATCATATGTATGTATATACACATATACATATTTAAATCAGTTCCACATTTATGGGTAACTGATTCATATTTACAAGTATAAGAGCCATTTACTAATTGAGACATAGCCAAAGTATGTTATGATTAGGCAAATCTCAAGGGAAAAAATCCAAGCTAAAGATAGTCATATACAAAAAAAAAAACAAAACACCTCAGTCACTAATAACTAGAGAAATGAAAATTAAAGCTACTCTGAGGTTCTACCTAATACTCATAAAATTCAGAAAGCTGACAAAAAGAGAAAATGACCAATGTTGTAAAATTTGTAAAAAAAAAAAAAATAGCACATCAGTGAACTGTTATGGGACTGCTGAATTATTTCAGCCATTTTGTCAATCAATTTGGAACTATACCCAAATAATTACTAAACTTTTCATATCCCTTTGACTCAGCTATGTCCCTACTAAGAGTAGAAAATAGAGAGATTAAAGAAAGCGGAGAAAAGGTCCCATATGCATAAAAATGTGGCAGTGTTTTATGCAAAAAGAACTGACAACTGAAAAAAGCAATCGTCAATGAGAGAATGGCTGCCAAAATTATGATATATAGATGTAACAGGAGAGATAAGATTGATTCATAAGAGAATTAGGAGGATTCAGTTTCAGAGAAGCCCAGGAAGACTAGACGCACTTGATTAAGAGTGAAGTGAACAGACTCAGGGTAACAACATATCCAATCACATTTGTGTTGTTGTTCAGTCTTTTCAGTTGCATCCAGCCCTTCAGGACTCTATTTTTTTGCATGTTTTTTTCTCTTTTTCTTTTGTTTTCTGACAAAGATTCTGGAGTGGTTTAACCATTTCCTTCTGCCGTTCATTTTGAAGGTGAGGAAACTGATACAAATAGTGTTTGTTGAATTGCCCTGGTTCACATAGTAAGTTTCTGAGGCCAGGATTGAACTCATGAGGATGAGTCTTCCTGACTCCAGGCTAGGTGCTCTCTCCATAATGCCACATAGATTCCTGTTAAATTATAAAAATTAAGTAATGTCAAAATCTAGGGATATGTGTAGATTCCAGAGAGGGGGGGGAAACAGCAGATAGAGATTAAGATGACAGAAATAAAGGGGGATGATTGAACTGTCAAACTTTTGGGCAATATGAGAGGCAAGGGAAAAAGAGCACTAGTAGAGAAGTTATGTTGGAAAGGAGTTGGAAAGCTTTATCAGTAATAGATTAAAGGAAGAGAATATATAGAGGGGTTTTGCTATTGAATAGAAGACTAGAAGAGAAGAGAATACTCTAGTCAGATGTTCTTTATTTAAAAAGTAAAATATGAGACAATGTCTCTTGCAGAGAGGATAAGAATGGAAGGATTATAGGAGTCTTGAGATGAAAAAACTTCCAGACTGCCATGAGGGTTCAGTTGAGATAATATAAATACATAGTAGAACAAATCTTTATGGTTGTGCAACTTCCTCCAGCAACATTTATTCATATAAGAGTAGCAGAAGAGATAGTAGATAATAGGAATAGCCTAGGTTTTGGTTGGGCAAGAAATGAGCTATGTTAATAAACTAAAGCAAGGATTCCAAAGGTATCTGCCACAGAAAAAATGAGTAAGCTATGATACCAAGACTGAAAACGGGTAGAAAAGTACAACTAAAGCAGGGTTAATCTACTGGGACAACACAGAGGGGAGAAGTGAATAGAGACTTTCCATGAGTGTGTGGAATATATTTGGAAGGAAAGTAGGAAACAAGAAGTTATTAAGTACCTACTATGTGCTGGCATTCACTAAGTCCTTTAGAAATATTATCTCAGATGATCCTGAGAATAGCTTTGGGTGCTAGATGCTATTTTCCCCATTTTACAGTTGAGGAAACTGAGGTAGACAGGAAATCAGTAAGTTATCAGGGTCACATGACTACTTAATAGCTAAGGGATAATTTGATGTCAGGTATTCCTGACTCATGGTCAATATTCTATCCACTGTGCCACTAGCTATTTGTGGAATAAAACAGGAGTGATTCAAGTAAAGGAGATCATAACTCAAAACATGAATCCCTCCTGCAAAATCTCTAACAAGTGCTTATAAATCCTCTTGTTGAATATTGATGGTGAACTCACAGCCTAAGAAGAGCCATACTAATATTGACCAGGTCGTATTATTCAAAAGGTCCTCTTTATCTAGAGTGTAATACTATCTCCTTGTCACTCCCAATGTATTTGTCAAGTTTGACTCTTTGCCGCCATTATTTTGTATTCTGTTCTAGTTTTTAAAAATAACGACTATTATTATTATAGGTAATTTCTAATTGCCTCCTTCAGATTATCTCTTTTCTTAGCTACTGATTCAACTGACTCCTTGTTATTCTTCTCTCAACTGTGGAACACTATGGATTAAGTATTGATGATGGCATTTCTTTTTTAGAGACAACAATGGAGAGCGAACCTGGAGCAACCTCAGCTTATGTGAATTCAACTTGAGTGACTTTGTGCAGCACTTTAAAATTGCTGTCACAAAGACAACTAATGCACAGCATCCCCAGCCTTCTTTACAGATATTAATAGGATGTTTCTATTTCTAGCCCCATCACTATGGGAAGTTTGGACTGAAAGATATTATGCAAAAATACTTGAAAAAAAAATGGATCACTCATATTTGCATGGTATTCCTTGATTCAAATTCCCCATCATGCATAAATCATTATTTTGCCCACACTTTGCCAATTGACAGAATGTATACTCATATGCCACATGCAGGGTTGATTTGTGATATTGTGAGTTATTTGGGCTTCATGTAGGGATTAAATATGTTTTTATTCTGTTTTCTTGCTGTTGCTTGGCTTTCACTTGGTTCTGTTAGAGACTTCTGCAGTGCTGTGACCTACTCACTCCTGGAATTGGTTACCAAAGGGGATTTATTTAACCTTCCTCAAATTCTTGAGCTGCTTTTTAAAAATAATTTCTATGTGAACTCTTTACCTGCTAAAATAAGATTTCAGGGCTGTAATAACTCAGGAAAGTTTCTGTTTTTTGGACACAACCATTTAGTTCCATAGGTTCTTCACCAATGCTTAGCTCAAAGTTTTCATTTCACGAGGGCTTATGAGCCATACTGAGTATATTCCTTTTGTTATTCAGAGTGGCCAGTAGAACACAGTCTATAAATCTATCAAAACTGCTAGAGACAGCTTTAGTTACATAGCTTCTGTGGTATGGTCTCAGCTTAGTACTCGTAAATCTTTTTCTTTAACAATCATTTGAACTCTTAGTACCCTGAATTTATTATTATTACAGCAAGGAAATAAAAGTGTAACCTTTCTATTGAAATCAATTTGCTATTAAAAAAACATAATGGTTTAAATTTTTAGCCAGATTAAGCATATAATAAACAAGGAATGCCGTTGAAAGCCAGTTAAGTGGAATAGTTTAAGACAAATCAGACACACAACTTAGAAAATGCTACTGGCCTTTTTATATTTGCAGCTTTGAAATATCAAATACCTTATGTCTGAAGATGTGTCTTAAGGGTCATTGACAGAGGGACACTTATGAAATGAAAAATCCACCTTGTGTGACATTTTGAGAGCTTGGTTTGAACTTTGAACTTCATTTGAACTTGTGAAGTAGAGAGTTCTCAATGGAAGTGTTCCAAAAGTCTAGATTATTGTGGATGTGAAAGAGAGAGTTCTTGCATCTAGAGCAAGTCTAGATTGAATTAAATTAATCCCTTCCAATAATGCCTTGGTGAATGTATTTATATATTGAGTCTATTCACTTCAATCATATTTGTTGCATTGAATCTGATTCTCTACTCATCGCCCACCTCCAAAATGCTCTCCCTTCTCATCTCCACTTTCTTGATTTTTTTTACTTCTTTGAGTTCTCAGCTAAAATTCTACCTTCTGTAATACTTTCTCAAGCCTTTTTTAATCTAGTGCTTTTCCTTGCTTATTATTTCCCTTTTATCCTGTATATTTTTTGTGCAGGTCCATTTGGTTATTTTTCTCCCTTTAGGATATTAACTCTTTGCATACAAGGGGAGTATTTTGCCTATCTTCATATATCCAGTGCTTAGCTGGCACACAGTAGAATTTTAATATATGTTTCTTGACTCCTCAAGTCCTGTGCTTTACTCCCCCTCCCTCAGTCCTTGTTGCACCTAATCAGGACTCCCTCATACTGTCGTCACCATAGGAAGTGGAGAATGGGGGAACTAATATACACAGCCTGATTGACCCACATATATTATGCATTCATTGTAACTCAAAGTCCTAGCACAGGAGATGAGACTTCAGACTCCTGTCTTGTATGTCCCAGAGCTCACTCACATGCACCTACTCTCATTTTTTCTTCCACTTTCTCCCTCCTCTCTCTGTCCCCTCCTGTTCAGATTTTCTTTAAGCATACAAGGTTTCCTGTAGTATTGATTGTTTACCTTCTATATTATAGAATACCAGCACCTGGTTGACTGTGATACTGTGTACTTACTATAAGTGGAATTTGAGAGTTCTCAACCCTGTGACTCAATCTGAGCCAAAGAAAGGAGACTCTCACATCTATAAGAGGAAGAGAAAGATTATTGTTAAGAGCCTGACTGAGATCAAGTGGTCATTCTGTAATGTAGTTATAAGGTTGATTTAAAAAGTGTCCTATACAACTATCTCAGAGAATATTGAAAGGGAAGAAGTTCTGAGTCCCATCTACAAGGCTGGGGAAGGGACAAGAGTTATAGGACTCACTATTCAGATTTTTGATGGGTTTATACAAGATAGGTTTTCTGGGAAGGCATGATGATTTCAAAACCTATCCCTCTTTTCCAACCCAAAAATCCTTACATCACAGAGGACAGTGGTCCCTCCATGAGATTCCTAGGAATAGCAGATATTTATTAATTAAAGATTATTTCACACCCAAGTATGGTCTCATGTGTCTATTATCTCTGTCCCAAATACAGAAGAATAAGAAGAGGATCTATAAATTCAGTTAAAACTTTTGTATTGTGAAATAATTAGAGAGACAGTTTCTATCAGCCCTATTCCCACTATATCCTGGCATCAGACTATGGCATATGCAAAACTTTACTTATAGTTGCTAATCAGTTTTCAGTGTCATGAAAGCAATACAACATTCCTGGTATATATAGATTTATGAGGTCTGTACCCAGGGCATGAACCCATTGAGGAAGGTGTTGAGCTTGTTTCATCTCTACTTTATTTTATTTTGTCCCTAGGTGAAAATAATTCTCTCTCTCTCTCTCTCTCTCTCTCTCTCTCTCTCTCTCTCTCTCTCTCTCTCTCTCTGTTTTGCTGATGGAAAAACTAACAAAACAAAACATAGAATCCTTTGATTGTGGAAAGCCTGGAAAAAATTTAATATATAAATGAGAGAGTGAGTTTTTGGAGCCAAGATGACAGAATAAGCAGGAATTCCCCATAAGTCTCCCATATCTACTTCCAAAAAACATAAAATAAGACTCCAAAAAAAATCCTGGAGTGCCAGAACCAGCAAAAAGACAGGGTGAAATATTTTTTTAGCTGAAGAAACTTGGAGGGTCAGCAGGAAAGGTCTGTTTCACTCAGGTAAAATGGGAGCACATTCCAGGACAGGAAGTATCCTAGCAAGTCAGCAACAATCTTCACCTCAGCAAACCAGGAATAGATGCTGAGTCCCCATGTGGAGGAGCAGGCAAATGCCAGCACCAGGACTCCCCATATGTCTCAGCATAGGCAAGGGAATGGGCATCACTGAGCTTTTAGAACCACCAGTGGAATCCCACATATAACCTAGCATAGCCAGGCAACCAGATAGCCATAATATAGAGTCTCATCACTTGTTTCATTGCAGCCTCAAGCAAACAGCCAGTTGTCAGCCCAGGACCTTCACAAATTCAGTGTAATTTCTAAGAAACAGGTAGAAGGCAACATAGAAACACTCCAATGGCTTCAATTCATCCCAAACACCAAAACTGGGACCAGTTAAATGGCCAGACCCCTATGGGCTCAAGCAGCACCATTCATCCCCCTCCCACACACACACCACCCCTTCATCTCAGCAAAATCCTCTTTCAGGGCTTCCAGTAAGGTCCCAGGGCTTCTGTACAAAGTAACACAAACAAACATCAACACAAACAGAGCAGACAGAGTGCCAAGATACCACAAGTTCTCTCCTTCTAGACTACCACCACAAAAGTTCTCTTCTCAGTTCTTTTCAGTTCTACTCTCTCCCAGCCTGGGCTTCTCCTTATATATGGTGATTAAGCTCCTCCCTGTTCTGCCCCTTCCTGTTGCATCAGCAACAGGGGTTCACAAGTTCTGTTTCTTAACGAAGGCTTGATATCATCATGAGCAAGGCTAAAAAGAAACTTGAACTGAAACAAGGTGCTAAATAATTAAATAGCTGAAACAAGGAGTTAACTACTTCTTTCCCTGCCATTACACCACGGTCTTCTTGAGCCTGGGGCTACAGACTCTGACTATTTATCTCATATTGCACTGACATTACCCTGAGATCCATGGGGGAGCCTCATAAGGAGGCCTGCTCCTTAAGAATGATTGAGTTATGGACTTACTGAATGATATCTTTTGCTTAAAATTAGGTGATCGCTTTGGTGAAAGGTATGTGGTCACTTTGGTGATAACTTGTTATATTATAATACTGTGAGTGCTGTACTTTGGTTTCTGTGAATGTTTTGCTTTAATTTACTCCTGAATAAGAAGAGAGTTCACTATACTATGTAATCAGAACCTTGAAGCTGTTCACAACAGAAGTCCTCAGGAAAGCCACTTGTGTTTGGCTTTACATGAGATCAGGGCCCTTCCACTCAGGGAGCAGAGCTCATTAAAAGAAAGGAAAAAGGCTAGAAAAGAAGACAACGGAGGGCTAGGCTAGTTTAAAGCTAACAGATTTGGGTATAGATATTTTGATAGGATCAAGGGGAGGAAATAGCTGCACAATGGAGGGATAGGCAAGTAAGAGTAAGAAACTTGGGCCTAGCTATAATGAAGGCTTATGGGCTCACGAAAATGTCTCATCAAATGGGAAGATTCAATAAGAGTTTGAGGGGTTTCCCAGAGACTGTTCCCCATCATATTAATCAAAATACCAAAATATTATTTGATAGAGCTTGAAAAAAAAGCAACAAAATTCATCTGAAACAACAAATGGTCAAGTATATCAAGGGAATTAATGAGGAACAAAAAAAAAGGAAATTTCAAAGTATATTATAAAGCAGTAATCATCTAAACTATTTGGTATTGGCTAAGAAATAGAGTGGTGCATCAGTGGAATAGATTATGACCATAATAATCTAGTGTTTGATAAACCTAAAGATCCTAGACTTTGTGATAAGAGATCACTATTTGACAAAAACTACTGGGAAAACCGGAAAACAATATGATAAAAACTAGATGTATACCAACATCTCGCACTGTGTACCAAGATAAAGTCCAAATGGGTGCATCATTTAGACAAAAAAGGTAGCACCATAAGCAAATTAGGAAAACAAGGAATAGTCTACTTGTCACATCTGGAGAAGGGAAGAATTAGTGACCAAAAAAAGTAGTGAGGATTGTGAAATGTAAAGTAGATAATTTTTTATTTTATTAAAAACAAATTGCACAAAGAAAACCAATGGAACTAAGATTAGAGGGAAAACAGAAAGCTGGTAAACAATCTTTATACCAAGTGTTTTTCACAAAAGACCTCCTTTGTCAAATATATAGAGAAATAAGTTAATTTGTAAGAATGCAAGCCATTATCCAATTGATAAATGGACAAAGGATAGGAACAGCCAGTTTTCAGAGGAAAAAAAATCAAAGCTCTATACACATATGAAGAAATACTCTAAATCACTTTTGTTTAGACTAGAGAAATGTCAATTAAAATGACTCTGAGTTACTACCTCACACCTACAAGATTAGCTAATATGACAAAAAAGGAAAATTATAAATTTTGAAGAGGATGTGGGAAATGTGGGACACTAATGCACTATTGAATGTGTTGTGAACTGATACAACCATTCTGGAGAACAGTTTGACACTGTCCTCAAAGGGCAGTCAAATTATGTAGATCCTTTTATCCAGCAATACAGTCACTACTAGGTCTGTACCCCCAAAAAGATCATAAGAAAGAGAAAAGGATCTACTTCTGCAAAAATATCTGTAAAATCCTTTTTGTGTGGGCAAAATATTAGAAAGAGAGGGGATGTCCATCAATTAGGGAATGGTTGAACAAGTTGTGGTATATGAATACAATGGAATGTTATTGTGAAATAAGAAATAATGAGCAGTCAGATTTCAGAAAAACCTGGTAGGACATGTATGAAATGATGCTAAGTGAACAAAACCAGAAAAATATTGTGCACAGTATCAACAACACTGTGTGGTTTAGAGCTTTGAAAGACTTTGCTTTTCTCAGTAACATAATAATCCAAGACAAGTATTGTAGAGCCAATACAATAATCACTGCACCAATGGTGACTATGAATATGGTGGCATAATTCTCAATCACAAAATATAACAGACTCTCCATATAGCAGACAGGAGCAAAACATTTCTTCAGACACCAGAGAACTGAATCCCAGAAGCAGAAAGCCAAATCCATCATATCAACAAAGAAGTTAATACACCATAATACCACAGATAGCAACACCATCCCTTAGCCTTCCCACAAACAAATACTCACAAGCCTAATTGTCCCCTTGTCTAAGTCCTTTTTCTTCCACAATCTAGTTGTTCTGACTCCCAGCTTCTTATGGGTTTTGCTCCATGGGATTACATTCAGTCTATTAGGGGGCAGGGAAGATCTTCAAATTCCCTTTGGTCTATTAAGGGGCAAAGAAAATCTTCGAATTACCATTACCATTACAAATGCAAAGGACTCATGATGGGAAATGCTGTGTACATACAGATAAAGAACTGATGAGCTCTGAATGCAGATCAAGGCATTCTTTTTCCCTTTTTTTTCCACATTTTTTTCCCCTTTTTGATCGGTTTCTTATTTCACAACTGTGACTAATATGTAGTTATGTTTTACATAATTGCACATATATAAACTATATAAAATTGTCTACCATTTTAGGGAGAGGGAAGGGGAAGCAGGAAGTTAAAAAATTTTGGAACTCAAAATCTTATAGAAATGAATGCAACAAATTGTAATGTAATTGGGGAAAATAAGGTACTCTTTAAAATTGTATGAATGAAATGAAATTTTATTTCTTAATGAGAAATTATGAATATAAAGATTTCAGAGAAAATTGAGGGGAATTATGTGTAGATGTGGAACAAAAACGAGCAGAATCAGGGAAATATACATAATGACAACAATAATGTCAAGAAAGGGAATATTTTAAGACATGACAACTTTTATCCATACAAGGAACCATAATTTAGTATATTTGCCCTCAGTCTTCTTTGCTTTCTTTCCTTTCTTGACATAATTATTCATGATACTCCTGGTAAAGATTCAGCTGTGCAGAGCATATCACTCTCAGACTTTTTTTTTTTTAGAAAGTATACATAAAAGAACCCTTAAATACCAACTGAAATACTATCCCTCCTACCATCAAGAATATTAAGTTACCTGAACTATTGGCCCATTATGGAATTTTGCAGTAATAGTACACTTTACTTGCCTACTCAGGTCATATTCTATTAAAGTAAGTAAGAATCTCAACTCTTTCTGTCTCCGCCAGCATTAGCCTACCAGTCACCCAGTTATAAGTGTAAGAATGGTAATCTGTTCTATTGAAATAATGATACAATTAAATGACATGGAGTCATGGCTAATTTTGAGTGGGGAAATTAGGTATGAGAAAAAATCATCATCTTCCCCTTTCATCCTCTCCCCCCCACGCCCATACCTTCAATTTCCCATTGTAGTGCCTTTGCCTTGTGATGCTCTATGTTGATTCCCTTTTTGTAGAAAGGAGGTACTTTATGTTCCTTGGCCAGCTCTTGGTTTGCCTTTCAGTTCCAGTTTAATTGGGCTTGACTCCACATGGATTCTGATTTAATTACTTGGATTTTCACTTTGCAAACTATACCTTGTTTTTTTTTTTTTTTCCAGAAAACTTCTTCCCTCAGATATTGTTCATTGTCCTTAGTTACCAGCAATTGTCTGTCACTTCCCCCAAAGGAGTCTGATGTCCTGGAAATACTCATTTGAATGTATAAGAGTTCTAATATGTTATATTTTGGTCATGTCAAAAGTCAGAGTCTGGAAATCAGGAAATTTTTGTTCTACTTCCAATTCATAGTAAACTAAGTCTACGATTCTCTGTGACTTGCTTTACCTCTCTATCCTTCAGTTTCCTCCCCTATAGAAGGAGGTTAGATTATCTTTATGATCCCTTATAGACCTAACAATGAAAGTTCACTTTGTTATTGTACCTTATCCCTTCAAGTACACAAGGATATTTTAGCCTGTATCCACAACTTTTTCCATCCTTCCTCTCCTGCTTAGAATATAGTAAGGAAATCTATAAAGTAGTTTTAAAATAATGTGTGGTGAATGAAAAAACTTCAGAGACAGAGTTTTGGCTATTTAATAAATATTTAAGAATAATAATAAATTTAATAATTTAGTAATTTGGCTTGGCTAGATAATAATCAATAAATTGATGATCAGTGGTTTCTCTCAGCAATTGAAGATACTGATGGAAACAATGATTGCCTTGAATACTTTTGCAAAAGTGAATGCCTCTGACAAGTGAAAATCAATCTTGAATGGTGGAAATTGAAAAAATAGGTGGGCCAGAAATCTTCAGCTCTTCCTGCTGAGAAGATGACTTGATCTTGAGACTCAGCCATCTGCAGCATTCTGGATAGAGGAATCTATCTCTGTTCAGCCCACCACGGTTTGTTTTCTCCTTCATAGCCTGGGTAACCATAAACACTAATGGAGGGGTTAGAGGGCAGAGGCTCATTTTCTTGAGGGTAAGGGCTTACCTAGACTGGATTCTATTTATATTCTTAACAGAAGTAAGATCTCCTAGTTGGCTGGGGTCTAACCTAAAATCAAGGAACATGCTACAGGAGGCTTAGAGGTAATCTCAATCAGCCAGAGATTGACTTTTTTAGAGGAGCAGGACCTGAAATGATGAAAAAAGGAGGAAAATCTGGATCCCAAATTAATAATTGATTATTAATAAAATGGCAAAATAATAATTTATATAAGTCGTCTATTTAATAATAAATCAATTATAGTGTTTGGATATTGTCAATGACATAAGGTGTATATACCCAAAGAAACACATGGGCATACATAGGTATAGACATGTTTTCCAATAAAACTTTTTCCCAAAGTTATTAACCTTGCACAACTGCCAACCAGAAGCTTTGAACTGAAATATAGTTCACAATCTTTTTGACATTTTTCATGTTGTCTTCATGTAGAAATTAGCTACTGCTGAAATTGATGGAGGTTTCATAATAAGTTCAAGAGCACTCTTGCAGAAAATAGGTGAATAGTAAATAAATTTCATATTCTCCACTGAATTCAAAAGGTTAAATGTTCTTTTTGTTATTGTTTTTCTTTTAAATAAGGATTATCTTAGTTAGAAAAAGCATCATAAAGGATCAACAGATATATTTCTGATATTAAAAGTTCATTATTGTATTTAATAAAATGTTGACATTTTGCATATGTAGCCTGTTTTTACAGAAAAGAGATTTCAACATGTCTCAAGCTTAAGCAAAGAATATTTTGTAGCAGTAACATCAATTTTTTTTTTTTGTATGTGAATAAATGACTCTCAAACCCAAACATGTCCTGGATTAATTCCTAAATAGAAGTTCCTGGTTTGCCATCATATACCTATTCTGTCTCTGTAGACATGAAATCACAGAATTTCAGAGTTGCAAAGGACTTCAGTGGCCAGCTAGAGCAAGCCATAGATAGAAGGAAGCCTCATACCACATATCCAACAGGTGATCAATCAAAGTCATCTTGAACATCTCCACAGAGCACAAAGCCGCCAACTCTCTTGAGATCTCATTTCACTTTTGGATAGCTATAATTATTAGCAAATTTTGACCTTTTGTAATTTCTACCCATTATTTCCCACATATGACAGGCAATCCCTGTATAAGCATTAGTTTCCATTTTCAAAACAAAGAGGCAGGGTCAGGGATCCTGTTTTTGGACAGGGAGCAGAGCTGAATTAGCTAACTCATGGAATTAAAACCATGACCTCATTCTCATTAGCAACATTTTCTAACAAGTCACACTTAATTGAAATAACAATGACCCAGAGATGCATTTGAGATGACTGTCAAAAACTGATTTCTCTCTCTTACTCTTAATTACTGCCAATCAACTGTTACTATCAAAATAACCCCTTAAAAATGAGGGTCCAGTTCTTTCTTAGTACTTTGTCAATGTCTCAATCAAATCTTCAGAGTGAGTGAAATGTTCCATTTATGTAACATTCTGTTTCCTTTAACCAGGATTAAGTCTTTGCAGCTCCCAAGTCATTTATTCATCCATTTTTTTAGCTTCCTTTTTATATTATTTTTAATGTAATACCTAAAAGAAGTACCATCAAGAAAAATAACATTTTTTTCTTTTCTGTGCTAACTGTCCTATTAGCCTCCTAACCCATACAAAATACAGTAGATAGAGCACCAGACCTAGAGTCAGAATGACCAGAGTTTAAATCTATCCTCAGATACTTACTAGTTGTGTGATCATTTAACCCTGTTTGCCTCAGTTTTCTCTTCTGGAAGATGAAGAAATAGCAAAGCACTGTAATTTCTTTGCCAAGGACACCTCAAATGAGGTCACAAAAGAGTTGGACATGAGTGAACAACAACAAGAGTAAACAAGTTGACATGAATGAACAGAGCCATTACCTTGACATGTCTAGTAGTCTGGTCGTGCACTCTTGTTGATGTCATGCACTTTTCTCTGTTGGACTCACTGTTTCAGTTGAGTTCTGCTGGTTTTATTGGCCCTGCTCCTGATTGTAGGAATGTGTGTGTGTGTGTGTGAGTGTGTGTGTTTGTGTGTGTGTGTGTGTGTGTGTGTGTGTGTTTCTGTGTTCTGCCACACTAATCTCTTTATGATCGGGTATAGTCTCTGGAAAACTCCATGAACTCTGATTTAACCTTCCCACTTGATGACTCATTTGCTAGAGGCCATAAACCTTTCATTACCCTAGACTCAAATCTCTTTTATTCTTAACCTAGCCTCATCCTCCTTTGTCTAACTACTTCCCACCCTGGATCCTATCAAAATATCTATACCAATATCTGTTGCCCTTAAACTAGCCTAGCTCTCCACGGTCTGTCATCTCCAGGTAGCCTTCAGCTATTTCCCACATTTAATCTCATTTATTGGAGTCTGATCTCATTCCCTTCAAGATCCTCCTTAAACTCCTCCTCAAGACCCTCCCCAAACTCCTTCTCTGGACCACCCCTAAATCCTCCCACAATCTTTCTCTATATAAGATCCTTCTTGCTTCCATGAAGGGATCAAGAATTCAATCTAGTGCAGACTCATTCTGTGTCAGATTATTCTGGCACACTTCTCAATACAAGCTTCATATATACTTAGGCTCCTTCTCCCTAGTAAGGTGAATCTTTAATAAACTTTGCTTTACTTTCTCTAAGAGAAGACTTGAGTCAAATTCATTCAGCAGGACCAGGTGTGTTGATATTTTGGGGTCTCAAGAACCCCTAAACCCTAAACCTCAAGATTTCGGGTCACCCAAGTTTCTCAGTTTCAGTCAGGTTAGGATATTGTGGCTAGAACCAATCTTTGAGGATTTAGTAGTTAGAAACTCCATAACAAGCCAATGTGGAGACTTCTTTAATCTCTGATGCCACTCCCAGGATAAACAACAGCTTTAGTATATACAGGCCAAGATTAGCTGTGAATGGATAACAAGATAACTCTTTGCAGTTTCTAAAATCCTCTCTGCTTTAGCCTGAATGAAAGTGGCCTAAAAAGTACACCTCTCACCATCTCCTTAGACCACATATTTCTATTTATTTTACATATATGCAAACAACAAATCCTTATTGCTATAAGGTATTTAGGTTAGCAAAAACTATAAGTATCCCTACATACAGATGAGGAAATGAAGGCTCTGAGTGATTGTGAATTGATCAAGGCAGCAGTTAATGTGACAAAAGTACAATTTGAACACTAGTTTTCCTGTAGCAAAGTCAATACCTTTTTCCAGCGTATCACTGATTTTTTTTTTAAACATATAAATTGTAGTATTTATGGAGCTCTGGAGAAAGGTTTTACCTTCCCCCTCTTCTACCTCCTTCCCCCTAGTCATAAGACACACCAATTATTTTCAGATACAAAAATTCCTAGTGTTTCTGGGAGGGATTTTCAAACCTGAGAATCCCAAATTATCCTCCAACTAAGTTTTCATTACCACATCCCATCCCCAACTTTATTTTTCCTGGTGTTCCAAACGTCTATTTCAGTATTTCATAAGTAGTCCAATGACCTACACTGACTGGTGCAGAGACTGCTTTTGTTACTTCAAGTACAGGAGGTAAGGCCTAGAACCAGATTGCCCTAAGGGCTGTCACTGATTTTCTTTTGTTATCAGGTTTCCTGGGGCTATTTTGGATCTGATGTGCATTTTCAGTACCTGGGGAACTGTGACTTGGTGCTTAATGATTCTCTTTTTCACTTGTTTTGAATTATGAGGCCTACTTCTGGGTCCTAAACTCCAGGATCTTTCTTCCTTACACAATCCAGCTAGGTCTGCTATCTTTACAATCTTAAAGGAAAGATTGTGAAAAATTAGAATAAATTAAATGTGGTGTTGTTGTTGTGTTTGTCCTTTGTTCTTGAAGAAGACCATGACATCAGGAAGATGATGAAATGACTTACAATTGACTTGGATTTGAGTGAGTGGGCTATGCAAGGTCACCAGTCTCAGTTTCTTCTCCAGACCCATCTGAATCCAGTGACTAGATATTCATCAGGATAACTGGAGATTTTAGGATACATTGGGAGACCCTTTTCCTTTTAAGAAAAGGCCTTTTCTATTACTCACTTAGAGTAACAGAATGAGGTAACATCCATTCAGTGAATAAGCCTCTTTCATTTTTTTTTTTGTCTTTTTGAAGTGGGGAAGGCAGGGCAATTGGGGTTAAGTCACTTGTCCAAGGTCACACAGCTAGTAAATATAAAGTATCTGAGGCCCCAATTTGAACTCAAGTCCTCCTGAATCCTGGGACAGTGCTCTTCACTGCACCACTGCCCCATCATTCTCTTTTTAGTACATATAATTCACAGAAGTGAATTCTTAATTATAATATTTAACTAACTTCAGAAATAGGAGATCTAGGTTCTAATCCCACCCCTTTCATACACTATTCCAATATTTCAAGTCACTTCACCTCTAAGGGCTTCTGTTTCTTAATTTATAAAATGTGGAAGTTTGACTAGAATTTATCAAAGGTAACTTCTGGCTCTAAATTTTCATGACCATGATTATGTCCTTAATTTGTCATGTAAAGCATCAGAAAGTATGAAATATATAATTAATATAGAAGAGGGTAGGATACAGGGTGTAAAGTCATACGCAGACTTTGGAAAAGACACTTTTATGAATGATCTACTTAAGTAAATTAAAGTAATTATTGAATAATGATGTAGGATAGGAACTTCAATACATTAATTGAAAACTCAATTGCAACATGGAGCTGTAATGAATAGATTGTATGTTTTAATATAAATTTTTGCATCATTCTCTTTTTAGTACATATAAACACAAGATGATCATTGTGAATATATATTCATATGTATGTTTGTATGGTGTGGAGGGGAGGGGGGATTTGATGTTGTGATGTTTGGTTTTAAGTACTCATCCCATTTCAATATATTTTTTTCCAGTATGAAATGCAGTGCATTTAAATTTTGTGACACTGCATTCTCCTGAATATTTGTTTATACCTTTTCTTCCTTTCCAAGCAATTTTTGAACATAGGTTTTAAACTTTGACTTATTTATTTAAATTTTCTAAATGTAGTTATGTAATAGTGTAAAAATGGAATGAAATGTTTCTCTACTTAAATATCTTCTCTGGTAACAAAAAAGAAAAGAAAAATTAAGTACAGTTAAATAACAGACATTTCATCACAAATATTAAAGAAAAATGTATTCTTCTTTTGATTTTTCACTGCACTTTATTCAATACAGCCACCCCATTTAACAAAAAAAACCCTATAAATTAAAAGAAACTACATAAATGGTAGAAATCTAGAAAAAATAAGCAGGATTGTGTCCATTTCTTTTATTTAATTTATTACCATCCATAAATTTTAAAAAGAAAATTCTTTTTTTTTTAAATTTTATTATAGTTTACATCATTCATTTCCACAAGATTTTGAGTTACATATTTTCTCCACCTCTTTCCCCCACCCACCACCCCAAAACCACCATCCCAGTGTAAACCCCCTCCCCCAGTCTCTTCTCGCCTATGTCACTTTTCAGTAGGGCAGGATGGATCTCCCAACAACAGTGCCTGTGTATCTCAAGTTCCAGTTGGATGTAGTCAATATTAATAATAATAATTGCATATAGATAGATAGATAGATGGATGGATGGATAGATAGATAGATAGATAGATAGATAGATA
>JAQQSV010001907.1:0-43004 GCA_028646515.1 Pseudochirops corinnae
AACATCAAGTCAGCTGATTATCTTAGTTTGAATTAGCTTAGATATAAAAAACCCACATATGTTTTGACCCTCGAGACTGACTGGATTCAGAGAGTACAACAGGGTAATTCAGATCTGGTCACACTTAATTCTTGTTCTCATGGCTCCTAAACACATCTCCTGAAATGTCCCATTTTAAGTGTATTTTGCATTAAGGGCAGACCTACCCGCAGAATGTCAAACA
Organism: Pseudochirops corinnae; assembly: GCA_028646515.1. Taxonomy (NCBI): domain Eukaryota; kingdom Metazoa; phylum Chordata; class Mammalia; order Diprotodontia; family Pseudocheiridae; genus Pseudochirops; species Pseudochirops corinnae. Next base: position 224 of record JAQQSV010001907.1, read on the forward strand.
TGCTCCTGGGAGAGCACAGCTGACTTTAAAGGAGCCCACTCTCTGATTTAGATTAGGAGAAGTGTGATGACCAACCGGCTACATTGTTTTTGAACAACCTCTACTTGACAACTAAGCTCTGTTTTGCTGGGAATCTCTTGGGAATCTCAAATCTCAAGATTGCTAGCCAAACTGACCACATTTTTTGAACAATGTCCATTCTGAAGCTAAGCTCTCAGGTTTGCTGTGAATCACTTGCTTTCCTGGAAATCTCCAGGTTGCCTCTTCCTTGCTCTTCCTCTTCCAAACCCTAAAGACCCTAATCTTTCCTCCAGTAAGGAATCAGGTGGTGGTGATGGGGAGGAGGAGCTCTCAGAGCTGGCCAGACTGGTAGGTGATGGCCCAGGTACAATCAGAGCCCTGGGGTGGATTTCGGGGACCTGGGAGGGGTCTAGGGCAGGAGAGGGCTCATCCCAGTGGCCCAGGCATGTGGGGAGGGCAGGGCTTGGGGAGCAGAGACAGGCAGGGTTCTGAGCTCCTGGTGCTGGGAGTGATGGAGGAAAGGGCCCATCCTGGGACCTCAGAGACTGGGCAGAAGGTGGGAGGACCCTCCCAGAGAGGGCTGGCTGAAAAAAAGGAATTTAGACTGAGATTGCTGTGCCTTCTTCCCTTACAGGGAAAGGATCCCTGACGTCCCTTGGAGATGAGATCCCTCTGCATTCCCTGGAACTGAGATACCTCTGCAATCTGGAAGCAGCAGTGGGGGCAGGTCCCAGGCAGATCTGAGCCAGTCCTGCATCCGCACCCACAGCTTCGGACTTCTACTCTGTCCATTGTGTCTCATCCTCCTCATCTGACCACGTGGTGAGTGTCCTCTGGCTTTAGCTGGGACCATGCTGCCCTCCCAGGCCTGGCTGTTGGATGAACTTTCTGGCACTGGCTCTTTGCAGATTCCCAATGACTTTCCAGACTTCCAGGGACACCCTCCTGGGGTTTATCACTGGGTCACTCTTTCCCAAAATTCAGACCTTAACCACAGGGACTCTGCAGTCTTGTCTCCCTGCCCCGAGCTTTTGGTTAGCGATTCAGTTGTTCTACCTTCAGACCAAGCCCCCTTTAAGGACCCAAAAGTTTTGCCCGTTCTGAGGACCCCACTTTGGATGCAGGACCCCAAGCTCCTTCATGTCCCCACCTCACCTGGACTCGAAGCTCCTGGGCTTCTTCCCTCTCAGATACCAGGCACTGGCTCCCTGTGTCTGGTCTCCCTTGAGTGATTCCAGGTATAAGCTCCCCCAGAGGGGCCCAGGAGTCCTCCCCAGATCCTAGTTAGACCCCAGGACACAGACCTGCTTTCCCAGGCTCAGTGTCCCCCTGGAGCCCTTCTGTCCCTGCAATGTCCCTGAGCTCCCTGCCAGGAGCTGGGTTAGAATGTCTTCCTCCAGCCCCCACCTGTGCTCCCCTTCCGCAGGCCTCCTGCTTCCCTGCCCCCTGTTCTTTCAGCGCCCTCAGGCCCCCTTGGCAGGGAGCTGAATCCCAGCCTGGATTTGGTCTCCCAGCCTCAGGCTTCCCCTGGTCATTCCCTGGGGGCTCCATCCCAGAGCCCTCCCCATTCCCAACCTTCCTAAGCTTCTCTCCTCCCTGGATCCAGCCATCAGTCTCTTGTAGGGTGTGTGTGTGTGTGTGTGTGTGTGTGTGTGTGTGTGTGTGTGTGTTAGTTGTGGAGAGGGGGTATAGGCAGGGCAGAGGACTAACTGGAGGGGCATCTCTGGGTCTGGAGCCATCGAGGCTCTGACCACTCTCATCCCACCTGGGATCCCAGGCCCCTTCTGCCTCTTGGTTCTCTGGGGGAGAATGGAGGATGGGAAGGGGACTGAAGAGAAGGAACCAGAGAGGGAGGGACCCTCTTCTATTCCAAGCCTGACCCTCCTTTCCAACTGTAGTCTCTGTCCTGAAGGCAGCACCTCACCCTTTTTTAATCCTTTTGTAGACCTGCTTTCTAACTGGGATGAGAAAGGAAGGGCCTTTGCCCCTCTGGGATCCTTCTCCCTCCCCAGCTCAGCCTGCAGAGGCCCCAGGCCAGGCCCAAGCAGGGAGCCTGGAGCCAGAGGGAATGGCCCCTGGGAGCAACAGACCCCCAGCCCAGGTGAGTGCACTCTGTCTTGACTACCATCAGCCAAAGAGGGCTGGCAATCCCCTAGCTAAGGATTGTTCCTTTACAAAAATAGGCAGGAAATTGAAAACAATAGTAACAACACTCTCTCCTGTGTTTTGAATTGATTTGAAGCACTTTGACATCACAAGCCCTAACTACCCCCACTTCCCCATCCCCATTGGTGCCCTACTGTGTGCTTTCATTAAGGTTCCCCTCATGACCCCTGAGGCACAAGGATGACCACTTCACTCATTCCTCTGTCCTGTGGGGGTCTTCTCTTTGCTCCCTGTGTGCGTGCCTAGCACCCCTCCCCCACATCCATAGAACTGCTCCCCCCTCCCCTTTGCCCCTTTGGCCAAGCCCTCCCTGCCAGACCTTGAAGGCAGGATGCTCTGCTGGTCCTCCAGGGTCCGAGCTTTACAAACACTTTATCTGTCTGGTGCACACTGACTGCTCCTGTCTTGTAGTTGGTGTGACTCTCAAGGGCACACTGAGAGGGCAGTGAGGGTTGAAAGGAGCAAATGCCCTGAGCTGGGGTGGGGGCAGGGTCCCGGCCTCCGGTATCCTCTGGTCCAGCATTTCTGGAAGATAGGGCAACTGAAGAAAACGGGTGAAGTTGGCTTCTGGGTCATACTCACAGGTTCACTGGCCCTTAGCAGAGCTGTTTGGACCAGGCCAAAGAAAAGAGTGCCTACTTCAGCTGTCTGTATTAGCATTTGTGAACAGCCTCCCCTTGTTAGAGAGGGTATAGAGAAAGGGCTGAGTTTGGGGAACTGCTCAAAGTCCTGGGGGTTTTCTTTTCCAGTGGAGGAAATGGGAGATATGGAAGGAGACACTCGGTTCTTGTCCAGGAGACATCAGGCTCAAAGGCAAAGACACAATCATGTGACATTTTCACCCAAAATCCACTTCTGACCATCTTCACAGCAGCTCTATATGGGAGTTCTTATCATCTTTATTTCACACTTCAGGAAACTGAAGCAAACAGAGTCAGTGATTTACCAGGGTCACACGGCTAATAAGTGTCTGAGGCTGGATTTGAACTCAGACCTCCATGATCTACCATTTCCTAGTTCCGTCAACATTGTATTAGTGTACCCATCTTCCCACAACTCTTCCAACATTAAATGCTGCCATTTTTTGTCATTTTTCATAGTTTTGCCGAGTATGAGGTGAAGCCTCAGTGTTATTTTGGTTTCCTTGTATTACTGGTTTGGAGCATTTTTTCCTGTGGTTGGGAATACTTGGCAGTTCTTTTGGGAATTCTTTGTTCATACTCTTTGACCATTTCTCTTTTGGGGAATGGGTATTTGTTGTGTTTTTTTTCATTATTATTTAAGTCAGGTCAGATTCTTGGTGATATTCCTTGGGATTTACTTGGCACAGATGTTAGAGTGGTTTGCCATTTCCTTCCCCAGGAACTGAGGCAAACAGGTTTAAGTAACTTCCCGTGGGTCACATTGCTAGTAAGTGTCTGAGGTGGAACAAAACTCAGGTCTTCCTCACTCTTCACTTGGTGCTGTATCTACTGGCAACCTATCTGCCACTGGATATTAGTCTTTTTAAAAATAACATTTCATTTTTCCCAAATGACATATAAAACCTTTTTAACATTCATTTTTTTCCTCTAAATTTTGAATTTCCAGGTCTCAACCTGCCTCCTTCCTCTTACCCCTCCCACAGCGTATAAGCAATCAGAAATAGAACTCATCTGCAGTAATGTAAAGTATTTCCATATTAGTCATTTTATGAAGAAAAAACAACTTGAACCAAAAAGAAAGAAAGTGAAAAATAGCAGGCTTGAAGTCAGCATTCATACTCAGTTCTTTCTATGGAGGGGGATAGCATTTTTCAGCCTGAGTCCTTTGAGATAGTCTCAGATCATGGTACTGTGAGAATAGCTAAGTTATTCACTGTTATTCAGATTATCATGTGGCTGTTACTGTGTACAATGTTCTCCTGGTTCTGCTCCCTTCACCCTGCATCAGTTTATGTAAGTCTTTCTAGATGTGTCTGAAGTCATCCTGTTTGTCATTTCTTATAGCACAATCACGTTCCATTGCAATCATATACCCCAATTGTAAAGATACCCCATTACTGGTTATCTCCTCAACTTGCTGTTCTTTGCCACCACAAAAAGAGCTATTCTGAAAACCCTTGTATAAATGGCACATTTTCCCTTTAAAAAAAAAAATCTTTGAGATACTGACTTAGTTCTTTTATTGATAGGTAACAGAGCATGTACAGTTTTATAGCCCTTTCAGTATACTTGTAAATTGCTCTCCTGAATTTTTGGAAAGTTCACAACTCCACCAATAGTGTATTAGTGTCCCAGTTTTCCTACTTCCCTCCAACATTTATCATTTTTCCTTCTCTGATTTATTAGCCATTTGAATAGGTGTGAGGTGGCACCTCAGAGATGTTTAAATTTGCATTTCTCCAATCACTATGGTTTTAGAGCATTGTTATAGCACTATAACTAGCTTTGATTTTTTTTTCCACCTAGTACCTATCTTTTCCCTGTCCTTTGACCATTTATCAATTGGGTCCTGACCTGTATTCTTCTACATTTGACTCATTTCTTTACACAGTTGAGAAATGAAATCTTTATCAGAGATGCTTGCTATAAATTTTTTTAAGCTGTCTGATTTCCTTCTAATCTTGGTTGCAATGATTTTGTTTTTGCAAAACATCTTTTTAATTTAATACAATCAAAATAATCCATTTTCTATATAATAATGCATTCGATCTCTTCTTTGGTGTTAAGTTCTTCCATTATACATAAATCTGACAGGTAAACTATTGCATGCTCCCTCAATTTGTTTATGGAATCACCCATTATGCTTAAATCATGTACCCACTTTGACCTCATCTTAGCAGATGAGATGTTGGACTATACCTAGTGTCTGCCATAGTTTCCTAGTTTTCCTAACTCTTTTTGTCCCAGGAGATTGGGGTTTTTTGTAGCACTGAATGGAGAGGTTATTTAGGAAGAGTAGTCATTTCATGTTATTGGCTCAACCTACCCATGAACAGTTCATCACTTTCCACTTGTTTAGATTGGATTTGATTTGTGTGAAAATGTTTTGTAATTATGTTCTTACAGTTCCTGTGTTAGTCCTGGAAGGAAGACTCCGAGGTATTTTTTATTCTCCACTACTTTAAATGGAATTTCTCCTTCTGTATTTGCTGCTGGATTTTGTTGGTAATATATGGAAATGTTGATAATTTATATGGTTTTATTTTGTATCTTGTAACTTTGTTAAAATTGTTAATTATTTAAAATAATTTTTCATTGATTCTCTAGGATTCTCTAAGTATAGGATCATATCAGCAAAGAGTGAGAGATTTGTTTTCTCATTGCTTATTATACTTCCTTCCATTTCTTTTTTTTCTCTCATTGCTCCAGCTAGCATTTCTAGTACTATCATGCACAACAGTGGTAATACTGGGCAACCTTGCTCCACCTGATTTGCTTGGGAAGGTTTCTCACTTATCCCCATTACAGATAATGCTTGTTGACAATTTTGGATAGGTCTTACTTATTGGTTTTTTTAAAAAGCTCTATTTTTTCCTGTACTCTCTAGTGTTTTTAAGAGGAATGGGTTTTATATTTTGTCAAATAGTTTTTCTGCACTTATTGAGATAATGATGTGATTCTTTGGGTTATGATATTAATGTGGTCAATTATCCTGATGATTTTCCTAACACTGAAGCAATCCTTCATTCTTGGTATAAATCTCACCTGGTCATAGTGTATGATCTTTGTGATATTTATTGCTGTTATGTCCTTGCTGATATTGTGTTTAAATATGTTCTATCAATATTCTAGGGAAATTTGAGTGTATTTTCCTTCTCTGATTTTAGTCTTCCTGGTTTATGTCACAGCAACATATTTGTTTAATGAAAGGAATCTCTTTTTGTCTTTTTTTCCCCCATATAGTTCATATAGTATTAGAATTCATTGGTTTTTTTTAATTGTTTGGTAAAATTCTCCTGTGAATCCATCTAGTCCTAGAGATTTTTTCTTAGGGAGTTCATTGATGGCTTGTCCAGTTTCATTTTTCTGAGACTGGGTTATTTCAGTATTCAATTTCCTCTTCTCCTAACCTGGGCAATTTTTATTTTTATAAATATTCATCCACTTCAGTGTGATTGTCAGATTTATTACAATATATTTGGGCAAATGAGATCCTAATAATTGTTTTAATTTTTTCTTCATTCCTTTCATTTTTGATACTAGGAATTTGTTTTTCTTTTCTTTTTAAATAAAATCTCATTAAACAGTGGTTCATCCATTGTGTTGGCTTTTCTTATAAAACCATGGTACTTTATTTATTAACTCAGTGGTTTTCTTGCTTTTAATTTGGTTAAGCTCTTTTTTGATTTTCAGAATTTCTATTTTAGTGTTTAATTGGGAGTTTTTAATTTGTTCTTTTTCATGTCTTTTTAGAAGCATGTCCTATTCATTGATCTCTTCTTTCTCTATTTGATTGATGTAACTGTTTGGATATATAAATTTTCCCCCAATGACTGCTTTCACTGCATCCCATAAATGTTGCTATGTTGTCTCATTGTTGTCACTACCTCAAAGGAATTATTGATTATTTCTCTGATTTGTTCATTGATGACTTTATTCGTTTGGATTAGATAATTAGATTTACAATTAATTTTTAATTGATCTTTTCACTGCCCTTTATTGAATGTAATTTTTATTGTATTATGATCTGAATAGAATGCATTTCATATTTTTGCTTCTCTGCATTTGACTGTGAGGTTTTTATGCTCTAATCCATGGGGAATTTTTGTATAAATGCTATGTGCTGCTGAGAAAAATGGTTTATTCCATTTTCCAAAGGCCCAACAATCTCAGTTTTCTAAAATTGACTTACCTCCTTAATGTGTTTCTTGTTTATTTTTTAGTTATATGCATCTAGTTCTGAGAGGAGGAAAGCTGAGGTTCCCCCCTCTAGTATAGTTTATAGTCTATTTCCTCTTATAACTTATTTAAGTTGTCGTTTCAAATTTAGATGCTTTACCATTTGTTTCATAAATGTTTCTGCTCCAGCCCCTTACCTTTTACTCTGTGTATGTCTCTTCTTCAAATATATTTTGGGTAAACAGCATATTATAGGATTCTGTTTTTTAATTCATTCTGCTATCTACTTCCTTTTATGGGTAAGTTCATTAAATTCATTTTTATAGTTATGATAACTAACTGTATATTTCCCTCTATCACATTTTCCCCTTGTTTATCCTCTCTATCTCACTTTTCATGTTGTCCCTCTTCACCAGTGATTTATTTCTGACCAATGTCTCCCCAACCTGCCCTTTCTTCTATCAGACCCCACCTCCCATCTCTGTCCCTTTTAATTTCTGTATAGGATAAGATAGATTTTTATACCCAAGTAAGCATGTACATTCTTCCCTCTTTGAGCCAGTTTGGATAAGAGTGAGGATTAAGTCCTCCCCTCTCATCTCCCCCATTTTCCCTTTCACTGCAACTGCTCTTCTCTGCCTCTTTTCTGTTATTCTATTGTCCCCGTTCTACTTCTCTTACTGGTAGAGCACAATTTTGGTTGAGCTGACCATGTCATTCATTCAAATGCCAAGACTATGTTTGTATAAGGACTATTTTATGGAGAAAGCATGCAAGGAAGGTTCTCAAATGGTGATTAGAAGTAATAAAAGGAAATTTCCAAAATTTCTCTGAAGAACTCTATAATCAATGTTGAGACATGGGAGACACTCGCAAAGGACCACTCTCCATGGTGTGCCCACCTCAAAGAATGTGCTGTGCTGTGTGAGCAAAGCAGAACTACAATAACTTAAAAGAGTGAGAAGATGTGCAAATTTAGAGCCCTCTCCACCCCAGATGTTCACATGAACTTTTTGTGCCTGACCTCTGGTAGGGCCTTTTGGGCCCCATTAGTCTGATCATCCATGGTAAGACCCACCTTGACCCTGACATAGGCATGTCATTTGGTCCTCTGAGCACAAAGAGCAACAAAAATGAGCAAACATGGTAACTAAATGTTATAATAAAGAAATACATGCTATTGCTGAATGAAAGTAATCATAAAGCAAAGGCATGAGATGTTTGACCATGGCCCATCACACCAGGGCAAACTCAAGCCCTTAAAGTAACAACAGATAATTCTCCTTCACTTGGCTGGAAAGTCTCATCCCTCAGTTCAGTCCTGATGGTAATCAATATGTCTTATGGATCTTTTTCATGTTTAATCTAGAGAAGACTTGGATTCAGGTTCTCAGGAAATCAAATAGATCCTTTCTTTCTCTTTCTTGTCTTCTGTAATCACACAGAAATTCCTGCTCCTTCCCAGAATTCCCTGTATGTGTGAGCTTCTCACAAATTCCCCAGAGAATCTGATAAGGAAGGAATTTCCCATAATTTTCTCTCTTTCTTCTCCCCAGATTCTCCTGCCTCACAGTTCCAATACACATTTCAATACACATTTTCACACACATTCCATTGGGAAGCACATTCCATAGTAAGACATTTCTCAAATGTATTCCAACTGACCCTATCAAATGCTTTTCTTATTATTCCATTGGTCTCTTAATGAATATGATTTCAAGTGTTAACTGAGATACTCATCAAGTCTATGACTTTTAGGTAAATCCCCTTTCTCTGCTTCAGTTTCCTCCTCTCACTTGAGGAGGATTAAACTGAAAAAATTCTGAAGTCTCCATGAAATTTAAATCTTGTGACTTTTGATGATTTAGGAGTGGGTGACATTCAAGGATGTGGCTGTGGACTTCACCCCAGAGGAGTGGGGCCTCTTGGACCCTCCTCAGAAGGAGTTGTACATGGAGATCATGCTGGAGATTGCCCAGAACCTGCTCTCTGTGGGTAAGGACACTTCTCCTGGCCACTCTGAGTCTGAAATCAAAGAGAATATCTTCATTCCTCAGTGCTCTGGCTTTGGAACATTTATCATTTACTAGAAAGGGAAAAGGGCTAGTCTCTTGTGTATAAGAGACAGGGTCCTCCTGCTACCAGGTTTTCCTATAAAAGGTTTAGTATATTGTTTGAAGGGAATCTGGAGGTTTCCTGGTTGCTTCTGAAACTTGTCTCTTGCCAGTTCTAGGTAACTTGAGGTCCCAGATTAGATCAGTGTTGCAGCATCTCTGGTGTGGAAGTAATCCCACATTATATAGTCCAGCCTCTCCCTGGACATGAATTCTGTCTGCCAAATCTCTGAAAACTTCTCAGGCAGCTTTTCCTTGCTCTTTTTCCTCTTTGGGAGGGGCCAGGTTTTTAGGACATTCTTCTTTGTGAGAATCCTCAGTTTGTAGCTCCCAGTTCCTACCTGTATGTGGTAGAGCACATTTGTCCTTCTTCTTCCTTTACGTTGCCCCCAATTCCAGCCCAGATGGTGGGAAAGGAAGGAAGGAAATAAGCATTTCTCTTCAGCTGCTGTTCACTAGCTCTTACGCCAAGTGATTTCTTTATAATATGATGTCACTAGTTGATATTATTATCCCCATCTGACATTTGAAAAAACTGAAGGAAAACTGAGGTTAACTGAGTTGTCCAGAAGCACACAGTAACTGTATGAGGCTGGATCAAAGCCCTGACATTCCTGATTCAATATCCAGGGCTCTCCCTACTTCACGACCAGCTGCCTCTAATTTCTAGATAATGGAAACTATTCAATGGGTCCATCCTCCCATGAAGAAAGGGCACCAAGACTAAATTTTCTGATTCCAAATTTTCTTCATGTTCTTCTGCCCTTCTCTCCCTAAAGCTCCCAAAATAGATGCTGTAGAAACCTTGGTTGAGGACTTCTGGAAACCCTTCTGTGCTCCTTGCTTGTAAGCCCTTGTCACTGGCAGGAATAACAGATGGGCTAAGAATCAGAATTTGGCCCTACTGAGGTTCATTGAGTTCCCCAGGAGAAGTATCTCACCACCAGAGGCCATGACTCCCTGAAGGAAGGGTCCCAAGGTTTTTTATAGGTTTCAGGGAGTGAGGAGGAGGGGAAGGGACAGGGCCAAAGCTAATTCATCAGGGTCTGATTTTCCAGAGCTCAAGACTGATCTGGCCCATCCTAGTTTGGGTTACTTGCATTACAAGCATTAATGGGGGGAATAAGCAAGATCTGTGTGAACATGATGGAGTGATTCTCTAGCTTTGCATGCATACTCTTTTCCCTAAAGAGAACTAAATCCCAAGGTTTTCTCCATCCTTATCCCTGATTCCCCATGCCCAGGGCTGCCGGTTCCCAGAGAAGTTCTGATCTCTTATTTTAAGGAGAGGGAAGCCCCATGGCTGCTGGAGCCAGAAGGCCAGAGGAGCTGCCATCCAGGTGAGTGAAGGGAAGGCAGGTTTGTGGGAGTTGTGATTTCAAAAGGCGTCTAGGTGTGGGCATGAAGCAAGAGCTAGATCTGTGCGCCCCAAGACCTAACTTTCAATTCTTTTTGAGACACTTTTAGCAGTGGGATCCTGGACAAGTCACTGAACCACTGAAGCTCAGTTTCCCCATCTCTAAAATGAGAAAGTTGGACACCATGGCTTTTCAATGCTCTTCCAGTGATAAATCAAGGATTCTATAAAAATCATTGTTTGGGATTTGAAGGCAGAAACTTCCCTGAAAGCATGAAAGACGTTAGACTTTCTAATATGGATTCCTTCTTAGACCTTCTTCAAGTTAGTGAGAATTTATTAAGTGCCTGGTATGTGCCAGATCTTTTAATAAGCACCAGGGATATAAAGAAATACAGGGAACATCCCCTGTTCTAAAGGAGTTCACAGACAGGGGATGAGGGGGAGACAGAAAACAACAATGTCAAAACCTGTTCTGGACTAGACAAATTGGAGTTCATTTAGAAGGGGAAGACCCTAAGACTAAGGAGTACTGGAAGGGCTTATTGTGGAAGGTGGGTTCTGGCTGGGGCTTCAGGGAAGCCAAGGCAGGCATTCTAGGCACAGAGATGGCACAGAATGCCCACAGAGTTGGGAGGTGGAGTGCCTGTTCACAGGACAGAAGGGAGGGATGTACCACTGAAGTATAGCATATGATGGGAAAATAAGATGAAGGAAAATTAGAAGAGTAGGAGGAGGGCAGATGATGAAGTGGTACATGATTAACAGCCCTAGAGAGGATTTATATTTGATCCTTTTGCTAGGGAATCACAGGAGGTCATTGAGTACATGGTGACATGGCCAGTATAGATTTTTAGGAAAATAGACTTTGATAAGTGGGTGGAGGAATGACTGGAGTGAAAGGAGACTTGAGGCCCCTGGACCAACCAGCAGGTTCTTGCAGTACCTCAGGTGTGAGGTGATTGGGGCCTGAACCAACACAGAAGCAGTGTTGGAAGAGAAGGTGGTGTATGGGAGAGATGTTACCAAGGTGGAATCACAAGCCCTTGCAGCAGATTGAGTATGGGCATCACGAGTGTGAATATGGGGGTCAGTGAGGACTATGTGACACCTCATTTGTGAGCCTGCACTAGTGGGACAATGCCTTGGAGAGCTTAGGTAAATAGGAAGAGGGAAGGGTTGGGGGAGGAGAGTGAGTTTAATTTGAGGAACCAGGAGAGCAGTGTGACTAAAACCAAGAGACAGAGAGAGAAAGAAGGGAGAAGAAAGACTGACTATGTCAAAGGCTGCAGAGAAGTCAAGAAGGATGAAGATGATACAACCAGACTAATGTCCAATGTGACAGTATTTGCAGATCCTATACTTGATTGCATGCCACCATGGAGGGGAGGAGAGGGAGGGGAGAAAATTTGAAACTCAAGGTATTGTGGAACTGAATCGTGTAAACTAAAAGTAAATAAATAAATCAAATTTAAAAAAAAAAAGGATGAGGATGAATAAATGGCCAGTAGATTTAGCATCTTTGAGATTTTTGTGATTTTGGAGAGAGGAGTTTCCATTGAACAATTAAATTGGAGACTAGACTGCAGAGAATTTCAGGGAAAGACAAGGAAAGGAGTTGTAGGTTCTAGCTGCAAATGAGCATCTCCTGTTTTTTAGCCAAGAAATGGAAGAAAGATGTTGGAAAACATCTCTTGGCTTGAATTGATCATGACCATGTTTAGAGGATTAGAAGGAAATGGTTGGATTTTTGACAATAGGAAAGGAAACATTAGTGCAGGCATGACTAAAAATTAGTGAAATGATGGAAATGCTGGGAAGGTAGATGGTGTGCTGGCACGGGATGAATCACACAGGGAAAGAAGCTTGCTTTAGCTAGCAGAATGAGGCTGCTTCATCTGAGAGTGGTATCAAAAAGGGAAAAAAAGGCTCCTTATTTATGGGAGGTGATAAGAACATGATGGCTCTTATTTTTTCCAGTGAAATATGAGGCAAATTTTTCTGCTGAGGTGAGCGGGGGTGGAGAGTGGGAAGAAGCAAGAAGGGTGGGGTCGGGAAGAATAAAAAGAATTGGAAAAGCTGCTCTGGTGAATGAGATAGGGAATTGTAAAGTCAAGCATGAGCAGCTTTCCAGGGGACTGCTAATGTCGATAGCTCTAAGGTTCTGATCACATAGTATACTGAACTCTCTACTTATTCAGCAGTACATTAAAGCAAACCATTCACACAAATCAAAGTACAGCATTCACAATGTTATAACATAACAACTTATCACTAAAGTGACCACGTAGTTTTCACCAAAGGATAGCATTCACTAAGTCTTTAACCCAATCATCCTTAAGGGACACAAAGTACAAAGGTCAAAGTTCTCCACCCCTAGGTCACATTGTCTTAATCTTTCAGTCAAAAAGTCTCCTTTCTTCTTGATTGGAGATTAGTTTCCAATCATCCTTAACGCAATTGTCCTTAAGAGGTACAGAGTGCAAAATTCTACTCCCCCTAGGCCACAGTAAATCATGAGCTTCTCAGTTACCACTAAGTACCCAAGAAGAGGTCTTTTCATCTTGACTCAAGCCTGGCTCTCAGCTTCCATGGTTCCTTTTCCATGGTCCCAGGTCCTGCCTGATTCTACCCAATTGTCACCTGGATGCAAAGGTAGGCATCTCTCAGCTCCTCATCCAGTTCCCATTCCATATAGAAGCTCACAGTGTCCAGTCCACCTCAAGCCCTTCACAGTTTCTGTTTCTGGGAATACAAAGATTAACAGCCAAAACAACATTCATGCACATTGCTAGCACCATCATCAATTCACTATCTCCCTATGAAATCAATACAGACCCACATCCAAGGTCTGAGAGCTCAACACAAATGGTCAATATAGTCCCAGGACCTCTGACATCTTCCTCCAGGACTTCTGTAAACAGACAACAAGAAAATCCTCTTTCAGGGCTTCCAGTAAGGTCTCAGGGCTTCTATACAAAGTATCACCAACTAAAGTCAACACAGACAGAACAGACAAAGAGAGTTCTGGGATACCACAAGTTTTTCCCTTCTCAACTCTACCACCACAAAAGCATTCTCTTCTCAGCTCTGCTCTCTCCCAGCTTAGGCTTCCCATTATGGATGGTCATTAGCTCCTCCCTGTTCTGCCCCTTCCTGTTACATCAACAAGTCCCTCCCACTGTGGGGTTCACAAGTTCTGTTTCTTAGCAAAGACTTGATATAGTCCTGGGGATGCTAAAAAGACACTTGAACTGGAACAAGGCACTAAGTAATTAAAGAGCTGAGACAAGGTGCTAAGTAATTAAAGAGCTAAGACAAGGAGCTGAGACAAGGTGCTAAGTAATTAAAGAGCTGAGACAAGGTGCTAAGTATTTCTTTGCTGCCATGACAGGAGTCGGTTATGTTGTTGTTCAGTCATTTCAGTCTTGTCCAACTCTTCATGTCCCATCTGGGGTTTTCTTTGCAAAGATACGGGAGTGGCTTGCCATTTCCTTCTCTGCATCATTTTACAAATGAGGACACTGAGGCCAAAGGGCCTACGTGACTTACTCAGGGTCACATGGCTAGTAAGTACCTGAGGCTAGAGTTGAACTCCAGCCTTCCTGGCCAATGCTCTGTCCACTCTACTTCCTAGCTACCCCAGTGGAGTCAGTTAGGGAGGTGTCAAAGGGGAGCCTTGCTTCAGTGAGATTATATGGTCTAAAGTTATATGACTCAGACAGTCTGCTTTTATGTTTTTCTCTTTCTCCATTCAGCAGCATCTGAATAGTAGCAAAGGTTACTGCCTTACGTAGAATTAATCCAAGACAATGCTTTACAAAAATCGTGAAACTGTGGCCCTGCCCTGATCTCTGAGGCTCCATCTTTGGCCTATTGAACAATCATTGGCCACATTCTTTGAGGTGACAGCCACTCTTAGTTTGAGGAAATGGGAGGTGGAAATTCCCAGCTGTCCCATAGCATGTGATGCTTCAGGAACTAGAACAAAGTCTCTGTGATATTCACTATGGGTCTGATCCATTCCCAGCAGGATTTGAACCAGACAAAGGTCACTCAATATAGGCCTTATAGTGTAAGAGTCAGAAATAGCACTGAGGCCAGAACCTGTATTTGCCAACTGAGAGACTAGAATATTAGAATCGGGGGCCTGGTGTCAGGCTTGGGCCCAGTTGGTCACTCAATATGCATGGATTAAGCACCTCCAGTTTTCTAGGCACTTAACTAATCTTTTGGAAAGGGAAAAGCCAGTCCCTGCTGCCAAAGAGCTCCTAATGTGGCATACTGACATGGAGGTGGATTAAGAAGAAACAGCAGATTGGGAACATTGGTCTTAGATGATTCAGGGAAAAGAGGGTGTTTGGGAATGGAAAGAAATCTTGTTCAGTGGGATATATAGGAACTCAAAGAGTGAGTCTTGTAATGGTTTAAGGAAAGAAAGTTAGGGAGGAAAGAGTCAAAATCAAAATAAGAATAATTAAAAACACAGACACACCTCAGAGATATTGTGGGTTTGGTTCCAGAGCACTCAAGTAAAGTCAAGAGAGCAATAAAGCAAGTCACATGAATTTTTTGTTTCCTAGAACATAGAAGGGTTATGTTTACACTGCACCAGTGGTTCTCAACCTTCCTAATGCCACAACCCTTTAATACAGTTCCTCATGTTGTGGCGACCCCCAACCATAAAATTATTTTTGTTGCTTCTTCATAACTGTAATTTTGTTACTCTTATGAATTGTAATGTAAATATCTGATATGCAGGATGTATTTTCATTGTTACAAATTGAACATAACCCACAGGTTGAGAACTGCTGCACTACACAGTTGTCTATTATGTACACAATACTACTGTGTCCAAAATATCAATGTACATGCCTTAATTAAAAAATATTTTATTATTACAAAAATGTAAACATCATCTGAGCCTTCCTGGAGCCATAATCTTGTTGCTGTTGGAAACTGTTGCCCAGAGTTGATGGCTGCTGGCTGATCAAGGTTGGAGGTGATTGTGGCAATTTGTGAAAATAAGATGATGTTTCTTTTCTCTTGAACACTTAGAGACCATCACAGGACTTTTAAATGGCCTCTTTTCAATATCTTTGTCTGTCAGGAAATAGGAAGATCCAAAGAGAAGAAGGGAAGAAATCAACATGTAGTAATAAAATAAATTTTCTTGATCACAGCAAAAAAAAGAAAGTTCAATGGAGAAAGGCCTTATAGTACTGTGGACAGAGCATGCCCACTTGGGGAGTTGCAGTTGTAGTCTCAGCTGCTTAGATGTTCATCAAGTCACTCAGCCATTCTAAACTCATGCCCTGAATTGTGAATATAATAAGAATGCTGGCCCTTGCCTTGTCACTTGTGTTTGTGAGGATGAATGTGATTGTCTCTGAAGGTCTTCGTAAATCAAGTTATCCTGCAGATGTGAACTAAAGGCATTTTCAAATGATTAATTCTTTCCATTGAACTTGGGAGACTTTTCTCTTAGTCTGGGAAGTAAGATATAGATCAGTTAGTTTACTTTATCACAAAAGAGGGAAGGGATTATATGTGTGTACAGGTGTCTCTGAATATGTTTTATTCTTTCTTTCTTGCAGAAGGAAAAATTACACCTGAAATCCAAGAGATTACTGAAAGGCCAATCATTTCTATGAAAGAAACTCAGAAGCAAAGCTTCATGAGTGATGGTCCCTGTGTCTTTAGTGGGAACCAGATCTCTACTGTATTTCTCAGAAGCCACACAGGAGAGAAACCTTGTGATTATCATCATTGTAGGAAAAACTTGAGTCAACGGTCATCAAATATTAATCATAAAAAAATTCAGACTGCAGAGAAACCATATCAGTGTCATAAATGTGGCAAAGCTTTTAGTGAACACACATCCTTCCTTATACATGAGAGAATTCACACTACAGAGAAACCTTGTGAATGCAATAGATGTGGAAAGGCATTTAGCAGAAATTTTGACCTTGCTAGACATCAGAGAATCCACACTGGAGAGAAACCTTATGGATGTCTTCAATGTGGAAAGGCTTTCACACTAAACTCTAAACTTGCTGTACATCAGAGAATCCACACTGGAGAGAAACCTTATGAATGTAATCAATGTGGAAAGACTTTTAGAAGAAGCTATGATCTTTCTGTACATCAAAGAATCCACACTGGAGAGAAACCTTATGAATGTAATCAATGTGGAAAGGCTTTCATACTGAAATGTAAACTTGTTGAACATCAGAGAATCCACACTGGAGAGAAACCTTATCAATGTAATCATTGTGGAAAGACTTTTAGAATAAGGCGTAATCTTTCTGTTCATGAGAGAATCCACACTGGAGAGAAACGTTATGAATGTAATCAGTGTGGAAAGACCTTTACACAGATCTCCAGTCTTGCTTCACATGAAAGAATCCACACTGGAGAGAAAACTTATGAATGCAATCACTGTGGAAAAGCTTTCAGACTGAATTCACATCTGGCTTTACATGAGAGAATCCACACTGGAGAGAAACCTTATGAATGTGATCAATGTGGAAAGGCTTTCGGATTCAGCTCCTGTCTTACTGTACATCAGAGAATCCACACTGGAGAGAAACCTTATGAATGTAATCAATGTGGAAAGGCTTTCAAAATGAACTCTACACTTGCTGTACATCAGAGAATCCACACTGGAGAGAAACCTTATGAATGTAATCAATGTGGAAAGGCTTTCATACTGAAATCTAAACTTGTTGAACATCAGAGAATCCATACTGGAGAGAAATCTTATGAATGTAATCAATGTGGAAAGGATTTCAGATTCAGCTCCTGTCTTGCTGTACATCAGAAAATCCATACTGGAGAGAAACCTTATGAATGTAATCAATGTGGAAAGGCTTTTAGAAGAAAGTATGATCTTTCCCTACATCAGAGAATCCACAATGGAGAGAAACCTTTCAATGTAATCAGTGTGGAAAGGCTTTCACAATGAGCTCCAAACTTGCTGTAAATCAGAGGATCCACACTGGAGAGAAACCTTATGAATGTAATCAATGTGGAAAGGATTTCAAACAGAGGGCCCATTTAACACTACATCAAAAAAAATCTACACTGGAGAGAATCCTTTTAAATGTAATTAATGCTGAAAGGCATTTAAACAGAGGATCCATTTTACTTATCTTCAGAGCATCCACACTGGAAAGAAGCCTTATGAATGTAATCAATGTGGAAAGGTATTTTAACAGAGGGCCCATTTTACTTATTTTCTTAGAAGTCACACTGGAAAGAAATGTTATGACTATAATCACTGTGGAAAGAATTTGCAACAGTACAACAAATCTGCTGTCCATCAAAGAATCCATATTGTGGAGAAACCTTATTAATATCAGTAATGTGGAAAGGCTTTTAGAAGAAACTCTTGTCTTGCTAAGCATTAGAGCATGAACAAAAGATAAACCTTATGAAATTTATGAATGTGATAAAAATGGAAAGGCTTTCACAGAATAGGTCGTGGTTGCTGTACATCAAAGAATCCAAATTGGAGAGAAAACTTTTGAATGTAATAAATGTGGAAAGTCTTTCACCCTGCAATCCATTCTCAAAGATTGTCTGAGAACCCACACTGAGGATAAACCTTTTGAATATGATGAATGTGGAAAGACATTCACATCGACCTCCAGTGTTGCTGAACATCATAAAAGACACACTGAAGAGAGATTTTGAATGTAATCAATGTGGAAAGACTTACAAATATTGGACTATTCTTATTCTTCATCAAAGAAGCCACACTGGAGAAAAATCTTGTAAGTGTCTAGAATGTGGTAAAGCTTTTAATGTGCTTTCTTCCCTTACTAAGCACCAGAGAATCCATTAATATAGGATAATCTGGGGTGGCTAACTGGTGCAGTGAATAGAGCACCCGCCCTGGAGTCAGGAGGACCTGAGTTCAAATCCGGCCTCAGACATTTAATAAAAAAAAAAAAAACTAGCCATGTGACCTTGGGCAAGTCACTTAACCCCAACTGCCCTCAAAAAAAAATATGGGATAATCTTCATTAATCTGATCTACATGGAAAATCATTCAGGCTAAAATCATTCCTGATTTCTCATCAGAGAATTCAGAAAAGGTAGAAATCTTCTGATTGTAATGAATGTGGAAAAGCATACAAATGGAGTTCAGAGCTTGTTAAACATCAGAAAATTCATCTTGGCCACAATCTCCATAAGGACTCAATGTAGGAAGGCATAATGTTAATGGAATCTGAAGATCTTCCAAGCCCCTCAGTACATGCTAACGGATACTCAGCACTTAGTAATTACATCAAGCCTTTGTTAAGAAAGAGAAGGTATGAAACCCTGCTGCTAACATAACAGGAAGGAGTTCAAACAGGAAGGGGCTGAAATAGGGAGGTGTATATAAGGAAAAGCCTCAGCTGGGAATGGCAGGTCTTCTTGGAGTAACCTTCTGGAGGCTGGGCTGCAGGAAGGGACTGAAGACTGAACTGAGAATTGAGAATTAGCAGAACTTGAACTGATAGTAGCAGAAGTTTTGCTGAGATCTTTCCTCTGGAACTTCTGCTGAAGAGCTTCTGAGAACCAACCAGAACCTCTGCTAAGGAACTATCATGAGTGAGAGAGGAGGATCCCTGCTTGAGGGAAGCTATTCTGTGTGAGGGCCTGGAAATGTCAGTGTTCCCCACATTAACCATGTGCACCAACTTCATGGTTACTGTAATGACTTTGACCTTCTGGTTCTGGGACTCAGTTTTCTGGTATTTGAATAAAGGCTTTGGTTCTATCCTCCATGTGAAGAGCCTGCTGCATTTTGTGATTCACAACTATACCAGCAGATTCATAACCACTGTGGTTGTTGTGAATATTGCATTGTTGTTACATTTGGTGACCAGGATGGGGTCACAAAATGTCAGGCCTCTATTTGAAAGCAGGAAGGCTTTAGAAGGAGAAATCGCTATCCCAATATGGGAGGATTTGTCTTATTCCTCTCTAGCCAGAGAATGGGCCAAAAGCACAGGACTTTGAAAACTGGGAACCAAGGGTACAGAACAGAGAAACCAGAAATTTGGAAAGATGTTTGCAAAGAATACCCATTAGAACCAGGCAAAGAACTTGCAAGAATGTGCAGGAGAAGCTGGGTCTTTTTAACAAGTTATTGTCTTATGTGCAAAAACAAAGATAAGCTACTGGAGGTAAAAGCTCAGATGGCAAGGGAGATGGCTGTTTTGCATTAGGATTCTTCTGTGCTGCATCTTTCAGGCTCTTCTTTAGAAGAGCAAGCTGGAGAGTCTCAGGTAGTAGAAAAGCCAGCTGCTGTTCATGTAGCCATAAAGAAGCTAAAAATTAGCAGAATGAATGTGCATGCACCTTTTGCACAGGCTGCGCAGAGTTGCCCCGAGAATGTGTGGGAGGAGAATAGAACAAGGTGAAATGAGGAGTCTTCTAATGCAGAAGTTCTCCCCATACTAAGAGGAAGAACTGCCAGGGCCAAACAGAGTCCAGGGAGATAATTGAGGCTTTCACTCAACAGGAAGTTACTGATATATTGAGTTGATTCACACAAAGAATGGGAGAGTCTTTAGTGTCTTGGATGGTAAGAATCAGTGATGAAGGAGCCAGAGGAATAGCACTAGATATTGTGGATTGCTTAAAATTCATAGCCATCAGTCAGAATCCTTTTGTACACCAAGCTTTTAGGGATCACCATATGCAAGGAAGTAACAACAGAACTAATCTGTTAGTGTTAGCTATAGAGGGATGTTGTAGGCAATATCCTGCTGACCCTATGTGGCCTGGTGGAGACAGACCCTGGTACTCACTTAGAGACTGTATGAGAAAGCTAAAGGAGGAGGTAACGAAAAATGCTATCATGCTTCTAGATGCAGATGCATATCATTATATCCCTGTAGAAGTTCCTCATAGAAACATCATGGTGAAAATGGCTCCTCTTGCTTATAAGCATCTAATTTTGACTCTTTTAATTGGGGAAATAGGGCACCCTCTTTCAGAGGTGCTGGATAAGATTTCATAATTAAGTGACTTAGGGGAATGGGGAAGAGATAAATTTCCTTGAAAAGAGTGAATAGCCAGAGGATTAAAAGACAAAATCGATTGACAAGAGAATTGTTTGCTGCTCGATTGAGAGCAGGGGTGGATTTTAGAAGAATAGATGGTATTCCAAATGAAGAGCTGCATAAGGATGTACCAAGAAAAGGTACTTAATATTCCAATTGAATAGGGAAGTAGGCACCACTCCTACAGATACTCCTGAATCATTGTATCTAAGTTTGCCACACCTTCAGGGAGAATAGGAAATAGGCCAAGCACCCACCCAGATTAAAGAAATACACAGAGGAAATTGCAGGCCCCATATTGGTTTAAAAATATATGGGAAATGAGCGGCTAGGTGGCGCAGTGAATAGAGCACCAGCCCTGGAGGCAGGAGGACATGAGTTCAATTCCGGCCTCAGACACTTGACATACTTACTAGCCATGTAACTTTGGGCAAGTCACTTAATCCCAATTGCCCTCCAAAAAAAAAAAAAAACCAAAAACCAAAAAAACCCCAATATATTGGAATAATAGATCAACTACTGTAACTAGGGCCTTAATCTATATAAGAGCAGAGGCCTCACTTATCTATGGAAACCCTGATAAGTTTAAACATGGAACTCCTATTACCATCACAGGACTGGGAGGGGCTAAAATATCAGCCAGACAAGTTAAAATAACAATGAAAATTGTACAATTACCTAAGAAAGAATATATTGTGGTTATTGTACCCATTCCTGAATACACCATTGGAATAGATATATTGAAAGGTATGACTCTGAATTTACCTGAAGGAAGATACCAATTTGCTGTAAAGAAGATAGGAATCAATACGATTTTATTGGGAAAAATGAAAATGGACCCAATCATTTTACCAGAACCTTCTGAAGTAATTACTTTAAAGCAGTATCGTGTGCCCAGTGGGCAAGATGAAATTACCATTACTATAAAGGAATATGTTGAAGCAGGAGTGTTAGTCCCTACAACCACATGATGGAACAATCCTGTCTGGACAGTACAAAAATCAGATGGGACATGGAGAATGACCATGGATTATAAACAATTGAATAAGGCTGCTCCTCCATTGTATGCTGCTGTTGCAGATACCAGCACCTTAATAGAAAGGATCCAGAAATATGATGGGCCTTGGTATGCAGTTATTGATGCAGTTAATTATCAGAAAGTGATACCAGGACACTCTCAAGGTCTGTCTTGTGGTTGTGGTGGTGGTTTATCCTTAGTTCTCAAAGAGAATCGTGACATCAGGGAAATGATGACATGACTTGAAGTTCACTTTGATTCAAGTGAGAAAGGGCTGTGCAAAGTCACCAGCCTCACTCTCCTCCTGAGTCATCTGGGTTCAGTGGCCAGAAATTCATCAGGACTAGAGATGGCCCTGGATTAAGAACTTTGGAATTGATCATGTGACATGGGATACACCGTCACAGGTCCACCTAGCAAGGCATGTCCTCATCAGAGAAGGTGCTGCGTTCTATGAGCAAAGCAAGAATGAAGTAGCTCAAAATGTGAGATACACAAATTCAGAGAATCCACCCCAAATGCTCACATAGCCTATTTGAGCCTAACCTGCAGTAGAGCATTCCAAGTTCATATTGGTCTGATCAACCCATCAGACACCCTGTAATTTGACTCTAACACAGTCCTCTTTGAATATGAAAGGCAACAACCAAGTACGCAAACACACACACAGAATCAGAAATAGTATTCCACCTGAACTAATTTGTGTCATTTACTGCTTGATTTTCTTTTTTGAGATATTAAAACATTTAACATGGCACTTTCAAATCTGTTCCAATTCCTCATAATCATCCTCATGTTGGTCATTTTGAGAGCTTCACAAATTCATCAGCAATGAATTAAGGTACCTACTAATTATTAATGAATGTGAGCATGCATGTTTTGACCTGGTTTTCTTTTCAGTTTTTGAATTTGCATTCATTTCTCCCCCTTTAACCTAAAGTTCCCAAACTTTGGAAGCCAATATGTAGTTAAGGGAAAGAAATTCCCCCAAATATTTGTCATTTCCATGAATTAGAAGAAAGAAGGTATGTTGTAAGAAGTGATGGTGGTGGTTAGGGTTGAAAAAGAACCTGGGAAGATTTATATCAATTATTATAAGGAAGTGAACAGAACCAGAACACTTTACAAATAAAAATATTGTAATAAAAATAAGTCTGAAAGATTTAAGAACTCAGATCAATGCAATGATTATGTCTGCAGAGGACTTAAGATGGAATATCTATGTCCTGATAGAGTTGAAGTACTCAGAGGGTAGGATGAGACACATCATTTTACCTTTGACAGAGACAATGCAGGCACATTGTCCCTCAATAAACATTCATGAATTCCCTCTATTATGGGTGAATATGACTTTCTTATCATGTCTACCAATCTGAAAATCTAATTATTAGTGATGTGGATTAAAAGTTAGAGATGTGAACCATTTTAAAAAATATGGTCATTGAAAACTCAGATTTCTCCCGCAGAAAACTATGTATTCATACCTTTTGAGTGGAGATCTACTGGGCAATAGCCCATTTTTATACATCTGGATCCATTTTTTAAATGTTTGGAAGAGAGACCTTTATTGGAGAAACTTGCTGTCAATCATCTCCCCATTTGCTTTCCCTTTACATTTCAGATACATTATTTTCTTCATGCGATAAAAAAAAAAAATTCCCCATTTTATTCCTGATGCTCTCCTCCATCCCTTCTCTGGGGATGCATTTTCCCCCACTTCCAAATTACAAAATGAGTCTCCATTACCATTTTTCTCATGTTTGAGGTGACCTTTCATATTACAAGCATGTATCCATACTATCTCCCAGACTACTTACCAGTTTTTCCAGCATTTTGTAGTGATGAATTTTATACTGATTTTTGTACTGATGAAAAGAGCTAACTCTATTTAGTTGATCACTATACACCATTGTACAACAGTCTCTTGGTTCTGCTCACTTCATTTTGCATGATTTCTCATAGCAAAATAGTATTCCACCATGTTCAAATCCAGTTTGAGTAGGTGAGGTCCTGGCCTGTGTTGAACACTCAATTTCTATTGTACATTTCACATCTAATCAGTATGAGGTCTCTATTTTAAGCAGCAAAGGACAGTTTCAGTGACTACTGACTTGGTCCTGGCTAGGTCTTCTTCATGAAATACCAGAGGAGGATTTGCAATGTACTTCTGATGACAATGCAAGTTTTGAGTTGGAATGGATAACAGAAGGTACTAAGTACAACCTCACCATTTTATGCTATATTTTTTTTGTTACATTTTAGGTTCTGCACTATCTCTCTCCCGCCCATCCCCACCGATTTTTTTTTTTAGTTTTTAACATCCATCAAGAATTTCAATTCCAATGTTTTTTAAAAAAAATTTATTTATTTTCTTGTTTACATCAATTTCAATTTTTTTCTCCCTCCCATCACCCGTCCACAAGGTGCCAATCAATCTGATATAGGTTATATATGTGCAATCATGTAAACATATTTGTAAGTTAGTCATGTTGTGAAAGAAATGGAACAAAAGGGCAAAGCCACAAATAAGGAAAAAAAAAGTGAAAAAAAAGAGTATGGTTCAGTCTGCATTCAGACTCCATAGTTTGTTCTTTGGAAGTGGAACAGCATTAGCAATCAAGAGTCTTTTGGAATTGTGTTGGATCATTGTACTGATGAAAAGAGATAAGCCTATTATAGTTGATCACTATATACCACTGTACAACAGTCTCTTGGTTCTGCTCACTTCATTTTGCATCATTTCTTATAACAAAATAGTATTCCATCACGTTCAAAAAGAACAACTGCTTCAGTCATTCTCCAATTCTCCAGTTAATGGGCAAATCCAAACCTTTTAGGTTACTGACACTGCTGTAAGACGTATAATCCCAGGGAAATAATAATAATAATACTGAACTTACAAGTAGTTCACTTTGCATAGTAAGTTAATGCTTGCAAAGCATTTGGCAGATACTGTCTCATTTGATCCTCTCATTTACCATGGCAGGTAGGAGCTTTTACTTCCATTCTAGAGACAGAGAAATTCATCCAGGAATGGGTTAAGTGCCTTGTCCAGGGTCATACAACCGGTAACCATCAGAGCCTGAAACTGACCTAAGATATGGTGGACTCATAGACAGCCCTCTATCCATTGTGCCACCCAGCAGACTAAAACATAATTACAAAAATAAGTGTCCAACAAATACCAAAATATTGATAGAAGGACTTTTTGTGCCAGCCAAGACCATGAGACAAACTGAGTACCAATCATCCAGGGGATGCCAGAAGAAAGCTATGGAATATTTCAGGGGAGTCATTAGAAACGTTAGGATTTGAGAGAAAAATTCAATCTATTTTGAGGGTTTCACTCAGGATAAAATGTGATGCCTAATGGAAGTTTGTGCTGCAGGAATAGGTCTTCCCTCATTAATTAGATCCATAACTTTTATCTCCAGCAAGGATTTTCCAATGAAGATGCATGTATGAGGCTCAGCTGAAGGTTTTCCCACTATCATTGCTTTTATAAAGCTTCTGTCAATAAGGAATATTGTGATGTCTAATGACTTCCATCTTCCAGGGAAAGGCAGGACCTCAATGACCACATTCCTAAGTGTTCACTCCACTATGGATCCTTGCTGTAAAGGAAAAGATAATCTCTGGATGAAGACCTACCCACATTGAATCCTTATAGGGCTTTTACCAGGATTAATTTTCTGATATCTTACAGGCTCTGAAGTCCATTTGTCTTCCTTTCACGTTGATGACATGACTATGATTTCTATCTCCTGTGAGTTCTCTGATGAGAAATAAGAGATAACTTTAGACTGAATGATTTTCCATGTAAATCATATTAATCATATATCTTCAAGCATGGACTTCCTAATTATTAGTAATGGAAGAGTAGGTGTTAAAATCTTTACCACATTTTATTCACCCAAAAGCTTTCTCTCCACTGTGACTTCTCAGATTTAAAGCAAGACTGAAGCTGAATTTGAAAGCCTTTCCACATTTATCACACTCAAGTGTGGGTTCTCTGATGTAGAGGAAAACACACCCTCTGTGTGAAAGCCTTTCCACACTGATCACATTTATAACGTTTCTTTCCAGTGCAGATTCTAAGAGGAACTGCAAGATTGGTTCTCCTGAGGTGGTTAGGTGATGCAGTGAATTGAGTATAAGTCTTGGAGTCAGGAGGACCTGAGGTTAAATTTGGCCTCATACACTTAACGCATTCTAACCATGTGACCTTGGGCAAGTCATTTAATGTAAACTGCCCTGCCTTCCCCCCCTCCAAAAAAACCCAACCTTATTGGTTCTACCTTTGAAAGCCTTTCCATATTTATCACATTCATAAGGATTCTCTCCAGTGGGGATTCTCTTAGGATCAGTAAGATCAAAGCTTCTTCTCAAAGCATTTCCACATTGATGACATTCATAAGGTTTCTCTCCAGTGTGAATTCTCTGATGTACAGAAAGACTACTCTTCTGTATGAAAGCCTTTCCACATTCATTGCATTCATATAGTTTCTCTGACTGTGGATTGCCCAATGTTTGGTAAGATTAAAGTTTCTTCTAAAACTCCTTCCACATAGATTACAGTCATGCGGTTTCTCTTCAGTGTGACTTTTCTGATGTTGAACAAGACCAGCGCGACATTTAAAAGCATTTCCACACCGATCGCATTCATAAGGTTTCTCTCCAGTGTGGCTTCTCTGATGTACAGCAAAATGGGACCTCTGCATGAAAGCCTTTCCACATTGATCACATTCATAAGATTTCACTCCAGTGTGGATTCTCAGATGTACAGCAAGACTGGACCTTGATTTGAAAGCCTTTCCACATTGCTTACATTCATAAGGTTTCTCTCCAATGTGGACTGTCTGATGTTTTGCAAGATTATACTTATTTCTAAAACTCTTTCCACATAGATTACATTTATAAGGTTTCTCTCCAGTGTGGCTTCTCTGATGTACAGCAAAATGGGACCTCTGCATGAAAGCCTTTCCACACTGATCACATTTATAAGGTTTCACTCCAGTGTGGATTCTCAGATGTACAGCAAGACTGGACTTTGATTTGAAAGCGTTTCCACATTGCTTACATTCATAAGGTTTCTCTCTAGTGTGGACTGTCTGATGGTTAGCAAGATTATACTTACTTCTAAAACTCGTTCCACATAGATTACATTTATAAGGTTTCTCTACACTGTGGCTTTTCTGATGTCGAACAAGAGCAGAACTACATTTAAAATCCTTTCCACATTGATTACATTCATAAGGTTTCTCTCCAGTGTGGATTCTGTGATGTACAGTAAGAGTGGAGTGGCAACTGAAAGTCTTTCCACATTGATCACATTCATAAGGTTTCTCTCCAGTGTGGCTTCTCTGATGTCGAGCAAGAGCAGAGGTACATCTAAAAGCCTTTCCACATTGAATACATTTATAAGGTTTCTGTCCAGTGTGCATTCTCTGATGTACAGAAAAATGGGCCCACTGTTGGAAAGCCTTTCCGCATTGATAACATTCATAAGGTTTCTCTCCAGTGTGGCTTCTCTTATGTCGAGCAAGACCAGAGCTACATCTAAAAGCCTTTCCACACTGATTACATTCATAGGGTTTCTCACCAGTGTGGCTTCTCTGATGCACAGCAAGAGAGGAATGGCAACTAAAACTTTTTCCACACTGATCACATTCATAAGGTTTCTCTCCAGTGTGGATTCTCTGATGTGCACCAAGATCAGAGTTTCTTCTAAAAGTCTTTCCACAATGAATACATTCATAAGGTTTCTCACCAGTGTGGCTTCTCTGATACTGAGTACGGTAAGAGGTACATCTAAAAGCCTTTCCACATTGGTCACATTCATAAAGTCTCTCTCCAGTGTGGATTACCTGATGTTTAGCAAGATCAGAGTTTCTTCTAAAAGTCTTCCCACACTGATTACATTCATAATGTTTCCTGCTAGTGTGCATTCTTTGATGTATAATGAATGATGAGTTTTCACTAAAAGGTGTATCACATTCATAACACTCATATGTTTTCTCTCCAGTCTGAATTTTTTGATGGTAAATAAAGGATGACTGTTGACTCAAGTTTTTCCCACTATGATGACAATCATAAGGTTTCTCTCTTTTGTGGATTCTATGAAATCCACCACAAATTGGTCTCCCAGTGACATCACAAGGAACATCACTAATGAAACTTTGCTTATGAGTTTCTTCCACAGAAACGCTAAGCTTTGCAGCAGTATTCTTCATTTCAGGTCTAATCTCTCCTTCTGCAAAAGACAAAAAGTAAAACATAGGGAGAGAGAGACACATGTATACACATATATATATTTATAAGTCCTTCCCTTATTGTAAGAAAGTAAACTTTTTTTTATCTGAATCCTATCTCTCCAGGCTAAGAGAAAAGTCTTTAAAGTTCAATGGATAGAATCATTCATTTGAAAATGCCAGGGGGCGGCTAGGGGGCGCAGTGAATAGAGCACTGGTCCTGGAGTCAGGAGGACCTGAGTTCAAATCCGGCCTCAGACACTTAACACTTACTAGCCTTGTGACCTTGGGCAAGTCATTTAACCTCAACTGCCCTCCAAAAAGCAAAAAAAAAAGAAAATACCATTAGCTCATACCTACAGGATAATGTTATTACAAAGACCTACACACACAGTCACATTGGATCTTTACAAACACCTGTGACACTGGCAGGACAAGCATTCTCATCACATTCACAGTTAAGATCATGAGCTCAGAAACACTGAGTGACCTGTCCAACATCTGAGCAGCTGAGACTACAACTGCAACTGTGCAAGTGGGCATGCTCTCTCCATGGTATAAGATGGCATTTCTCCACTGAACTGTCTTTTTTTTTTGTTTGTTTTCTTAAGAAATAATATTACTGCATGATGATTTCTTCTCTCACTCTCTTTGGGTCTTCCTATTATCTGAGATGCAACAATATTTAAATTAGGGTAATTAGTAATTCAACAATGGAACTTTGAGTATTCAACTGAAAATAAGACTTAATCAATGTGGGAAACCTAAGTGTTGCCTTATTTCAAGAAACTGACACAGCCACCTCCAACCTTGAGGAAATACCAACCTGAGCAGTCAGTAGCTATCAACATTGGTCCAGTGGCTCCACCAGTAAGAAGGTTATGATATGCTGAAGGTCCTGATGATATTAGTGATATTAGCAATAAAATATTTTTAAAAAGAATATGCATTTTAGACAGTAGTATTGCACGCATAAAGGGCAACAAGATAATAAATTTTTTATACACTGAAAAAAAATTCATGTTATTCACGTGATTGCAATATTTGCTTCACTGTGGTGTTCTGGAACAGAACCACGATATATCTGAGTTCTGTCTGAAATTTTTGTCTTTCTTATTTTGATTTTGACTCTTTCCTCCATAACTCTACTCTCCTTCTTAAACTGTCACTAACCTCACTCCCTGTGTTCCCTTATATCCCATTGAACCAGATGGTTTTCCATTTCCAAACATTCTCTTCTCCCTGGAGTTGATAAGATTGATGCTGCCAATCTGTTGCTTCTTCTCAAACCATCTCTATGTTTGCATGCCTGATTGGGACCTCCCTGACAACAGGGACTGGTTTTTTCCTTCCTGAAGCTTAGCAGGGTGCCTAGAAACCTGGAAATAATTAATCCATGGTTACTGACTCAGTGGACCCATGGCTGATATCAGGCCCCAGCCTCTACCTCAGTCTTTGTATTCTGGTATCCTTCTTAGTTGGCAGATTCAGGTTCTGGCCTCACCCTTTTTTGTGTCTCTTTCTTGCACATTGTCCTCTACGATGACTAACCTTTCTGGGACCTGACCACACCCATAGTGAACATCAAAGAGACTTCATTCGAGGATCCTGAAGCATCTCACACTATGGACACCTGGGAGGTTCTACCCCCCCACTTCCTTAAACTGAGAGTGGTTAATGAATCTGGCCAATGATTCTCCAAGAATGGGCCAAAGATTGAGCCTCAGAGATCAGGGCAGGGGCAT
Source organism: Pseudochirops corinnae (assembly GCA_028646515.1). NCBI lineage: Eukaryota > Metazoa > Chordata > Mammalia > Diprotodontia > Pseudocheiridae > Pseudochirops > Pseudochirops corinnae. The sequence continues at coordinate 29,783 of JAQQSV010001907.1, forward strand.
AGATAGATGATTTGTGTAAAGCATAGTCTTGGATTAATTCTAATTAAGACAGCAACCTTTGCTACTGCTTAGATGCTGCTGAATGGAGAGAGAGAAAAATCATAAATCCAGGCTCCCTGGATCCACTGCACATTTAGGCTACATGATCTCACCGTGACCCTCACTGGGGCAAGGCCATCCACATCTACATAACAGATTCCCTTGGAGCAGACAGAGATCATGAAGACTCCAGTGAAAATCCATCCCTACTAGCTGTGTGACCCTGGGCAAGTCACTTAGGTCTGCTGGCTTCAGATTCCTCATCTGTAAAATAAGTCTGGAATGGAAATGGCCAACTACTCCCTCCAGTATCTTTGTCAAGAAAATCCCAGATGGGATCATGATGAGTGGGAAACAACTGACATGTCTCAACAACTGCATACCTGACCCTCTGTCTCATTCACCACAGCAGCTTTTCTAAATGTTTTCATTCTTCCCCAACTTGCCCTTAGTGCTTGCGAGCACTCTCCCCCTCCCCCACTCCCCTTCTCAGTGTAAAAATATGTCCTATATTTCATTGAAAAAACTAGAGATTTATGAAGAGCTGTCTCATCCTCCTCATCTCCCATAAATCAAATGCCTTTCTCCCCTTTATGACACCAGGATTAGACAAAAGAGTCCTCCCTTTGCTGGCTGGAACAAACTCCTCTCTATGCACACCATGCCCTTCCAGCTCACCATCTTCCTTAGCACACTGTCTCTCCAGCATCCCCATTCTTTCACTACTTTTCAGTCTCTCCTGCACTAATGACCCCTTTCCTACTGCCACAAATAAAACTGTTTCTATCTAATCCACAAAATACATTCCCTTGATCCTTTCAATGCGAGAGATGTTTTCCAATGTCCTTCTTCCATTTCATGAGTAAACAACATACAATCCACTGGTATGGGCCTCCCTTCTGTTCTCTGAACAAGACACTTCACCTCCAAACTCCACAGGCTTTCCTTACCATCCCCACTTCTAGAGTTTTCACCTTGGCTTCCCTGAAGCCCCAGCTAAAACCAACCTTCCACAATAAGCCTTTCTATTCCTCCTTCACTTTAAGACCTTCTCTCTCTCAATGAGCTCGAATTTGTCTTGTCCATAACAGGTTACGACTTTGTTTTTGGCATATTGTCAGTACCCCCAACTTGTATCCACTGCCCCCCCTCACCTCCTGCCAAGTCTGTGAGCTCCAGGAGAGCAGGGGATGTTTCTTCATCTCTTACACCCTTGGTCTTTAGCAGTGTCTGGCACATAACAGTCCCTTAATAAATGCTCACTGACTCGAAAGTCTAACAAATAGCCCAAATTGGAAAGCCTTACACCTTTCTGTACTTTCAGGGGAGTTCCATGCCCCAAATTCCAAAGTGACAACTTTTTTTAAGAATATAGATTTATCACTGGAATTGCCATGGTGTCCAGCTCCCTGATTTTACAGATGGGGAAACAGACTCAGTGGTTCCATGACTTATCCAGGATCTCACTGCTAAAAAGTATCTAAAAAAGAGTTCTGCATCAGGTCTTTGTACCTCCAAGTCTGGCACTTGCTTCACCAAAACCCCTAGAATCCTCTCACAATCCCAGCTCTCACATACCAGCTTTCCCCTCACTCACCTGGATGGCAGCTCCTTTGACTTTCTTGCTCCAGCAGCCATGGGGCTTCCCTTAGCTCAAAATAAGAAAACAAATCTTCTCTGGGAATTGGCAGCCCTGGGCATGGGGAAATCAGGGATGAAAATGGACAAAATGTTCTAATTCAGTTCTCTTTCAGGAAAACAGTGTACATGCAAAGCTATTCATTCTGAGCATCACTCCAACACGTTCACACAGATCTGGCTTTTTCTCCCATTAAGGTTTGTCATGTAGGTAACCTAAAATAGGTGGCCAGATCAGCCTGATGAATCAGTGTGGGGCCTGTCCCTTCCCCTGATTTCTACTCCCTAAAACATATAAAAAACCTTGGGACTCTTCCTTCAGGGGGTCTTTGCCACTTCTCATGAGATTCCTCTGCTGGCAAACTCAATGAATCTCACTTAGTCCAGATTCTGATTCTGGGCCAGTCTGTTATTCCTGCAAGTGACAGGGGCTGGCAAGCAAGGAGCACAGGATGGTTCCTAGAAGTCCTAAAGCAAGGTTTCCATAGCATTTCATTTCAAAGCTTTGGGGAGAGATGGGGAAAAGATCATGGAGCCAGTTGGGCCACCTTATTCAAAGGAGGATGGAACCACTGCAAAATTTCCATTATGTAGAAATTACAGGCAGCTGGTAGTGCAGTGAAAAGAGCCCTGGGCCTGGAGTCTGGAATGCCAGGGTTTAAATCCAGCCTTAGATAGTTACTAGCTGTGTGCTCCTAGACAAGTCACTTAATCTGTGTTTGCTTCAGTTTTCTCAAATATCAAATAGGGATAATAATATCACCGAATGACATCATTTTGTAGAGAAAGCACTGAGCACAACTGCTCATGAACAGCATCTCAACAGAAATGCTTATTCCCTTCCTTCCTTTCCCATCATCTGGGCTGGAATCGGGGGCAATGTCAAGGGATATGAAGGACAAACATGCCCTACCAGGCACAGCTTGGAGCTGGGAGCTTCAAACTGAGGCTGCTCATAAAGAGGAATGTCCTACATACTTGGCCCATCCCAAAGAAGAAGGGGTGCAGGGAAAAGCTGTCTGAGCAGTTTTCAGAGATTTGGCAGGCAAAATTCATGTCCAGGTTGAGGCTCGTCTATATAATGGGGGATTATTCCACACCTGAGATCCTCCAACACTAACCTGATCTGGGACCTCAAGCTCCCTAGAATTGTCAAGAAACAGCTTCAGGAGCAACCAGGAAACCTCCAGGTTCTCTTCACACAATGGACTGACCTTTTACAGGAAAACTAGATAGCAGGAGGATCCTGTCTCTTAGGACATAGGTGACTGGCACTTTTCACTTTCTAGTAATTGATGAACGCTCCTAAGCCAGAACACTCAAGAATGAAGATATTCCCTTTAACTACAGACTCAGAGTGGCCAGGGGAAGTGTCCTTACCGAGGGAGAGCAGGTTCTGGGCGTTCTCCAGCATGACCTCCTTGTACAACTCCTTCTGAGGAGGGTCCAAGAGGCCCCACTCCTCTGGGGTGAAGTCCACAGCCACATCCTGGAATGTCACCCACTCCTAAACCATCAAAAGTCACAAGATTTAGACTTGAAGGAGACTCCAGAATTATGTAGTGCAAGCTTCATCAAGTAAGAAAAGGAAACTAAAGAAGAAAAAGGGGATTTATCAAAACATCATACCCCCTGATGAGTGTCAGTCAACATTTGACATCAAAGTCATCAAGAGCCCAATGAAATACTGAGAAAAGTAGTTGATATTGTCCATCCTAATAAAGAGGATTTGTCCCACTATGAAAAGGGTCTCCCTGTGTCATCTCAAATTATGTATTTTATCTGTGAGATCTATGGAAGAGACAAATGGAAGATCATGTGTAATTTCTTCCTTATGAGAACTGAGAGAAGTGTTATAAAGAAAACTCTGGGAAGTTTATGAGAAGCTGGAACGTTCAGTGTATTTTATGGGAGCTGGGGGGTTTTAAGTTTGATTATGGAAAAGAGAGGAAAGAAAAAGAAAAGATCTAGTTTATTTCTTGAGAAGCCAACACAAGTCTTCTCTAGATAAAACATGAAAAGAATTCATAAGAGATACTCATTACAATCTAGACTGAAATGAGGGGTGTGAGACTTTCCACCCAAGTGAAGAAAAGTTTTCTCTTGTTACACTGATGCTTGAGTATGTCTCAGGTATGATGTGCCCTGGCCAAAACATCCTCTGCCTTCACTTTATGATTGCTTTCATTTGTCAACAGCATATATTTCTTTATTATAACATTTAGTTTCATACTTGGTCGTTTTTGTTGATCTTTGTGCTCAGAGAGGACGAAATTCCATCATTACATCAATGTCAAGGTACAGTGTGTCTGACCAAGGCTGATCAGACCAATATGAGCCCAGAAGTCTCTCCCACAGTTCAGGCACAGATAGTCCACATGAACACCTAGAGTGGCTCTGTATTTGGCCATCTCACCATTCTTTGGAACAACGGCAATTTTGGTTTGCTCACAAGACAGAGCACATTCTTTGATGCAGGCATGTCATGATGGATCATCCTTTGCCAGGGTCTCCCAAGTGTCACCATTGCTTACATAGTTTTTCAGGAAGACCTTGGGAAGGTCCTTGTAACACTTCCACTGACCACAATGTGAGTGCCTTCCTTACATGAGTTCTCAGTAAAATAATATTTTGGGCAATATTCCTTTGGCATTTGAACAACATTTAAAAGAACTGTGGGCAATATGAAAAAAAATTGGAGTCTACCCTCCAAGACAAACCTAGGAATTATATGAATACAATTACAAAACATATCCACATAAATAAATTTAGATCTAAAAAAGTGTAAACATATGAACTGCTCATGGGTTGGCTGAGTCAATGTAATAAAAATGACAATTCTACCTAAATTCATATACTTATTCAGTGTCACAGTAATCCCCAAGCTTTGGGAACAAAAAACAATATTTGATAAAAACTGCTTGGAAAACTCAAAAATAGTATGCCAGAAACTAAGTATAAACCAACATTTCACACTATATACTAACATAAAGTCAAAATGGGTACATAATTTAGACATAAGAAGTGATACCATAAGCAAATTAGGGGAGCATGGAATAGTTTGCCTGTCAGATCTATGAATAAGGGAAAAATTTAGGACCAAACAACAGAGAGAATGCATTACTAGATGTAAAAACGATAATTTTGATTGTGTTACATTTAAAATGGTTTTTTGCAGAAACAAAATCAATGCAACCAAGATTAGAAGGAAAGCAGACAATTGGGGAAAAAATTTTATAGCCAATAGCTCTGATGAAGGTCTCATTTCTCAAATACACAGAGAAGTTAGTCAGCTTCAAAAAAATACAAGTCATGACCCACTTGATAAATGGTCAAAAGGATGGGAAGAGGTAGGTTTCAGATGAAGGAATCAAAGCTATTTATAATCATATCAAAATGCCCTAAATCCTTGCTGACTACAGACATGCAAATTAAAACAGCTCAGAGGTCCCACCACACACATCTCAAATTGACTAATAAAAGAGAAAAGGAAAATGGCAAATACTGGAGGGAAATAAGAAAACTGGGACACTAATGCTCTGTTGTGGAGTTGTGAACCGACCCAACTATTCGGGAGGGGAAAGGTGACTGTATTCAAAGGGCTATAAAACTGTGTGTGCTCTTTGAGCCAGCAATAACACTACTAAGCTGGCATCCCAAATAGACGGACAATGGCCAATGATCTGTTTGGGAGAAGGGCATTTATAATAGTTCTTTCCGTGGTGGCAAAGAATTGGAAATTGAGGGGATATCCATTGTTTAGGGCATGGCTTGACACCGTGATGCATGAACTGAATGGAGTACTGCTGTGCTATAAGAAAAGAAAAGCAGGACGATTTCAGAAATACCACGAAAGGCTTAGTCTTTAGATTCAGAGTGAAATCAGCAGAGCCAGGAGGATATTGTAGAGTCGCAGCAGTATCTTACTGTGAATAACTTATCTATTCTCAACAACACCATGAGCTAAGACAACCCAAAGGACTCATGATGAAACGTGCTGTTCCCCTTCATAGAAAGAACTAATTGTGTCTGAATACAGACCTCAAGCAAACTATTTTTCACTTTCTTTCTTTTGGTTCAAGTTTTCTGTCTGAAAATGACAAATATGGAAACGCTTCATAGGACTGCATCTGTATAACTGGTTTATGATTGCTGGCTGTCTGGGAAAGGGGTAAGAGGAAGGAGGTAGGTTAAGAAGGGGGGGAGGGGGATGCCTAGGTGGCCCAGTGAACACAGCACTGGCCCTGGAGTCAGGAGGACCTGAGTTCAAATCAGGCCTCAGACCTTGGGCAAGTCACTTAACCCCAATTCCCCTGCCCTCCCCCCTCCAAAAAAGCAAGATAAAAAAAAATTAAGAACTGAAAGCTCAAAGTAGGAATAAAAAATGTTTCTATATATTACTGGGGGAAAAAAATGGAATATTATTTTAAAAGGACTAATAGGCAATGGGAACTAGTACATAGGGCACCAGGCCTGGAATCAGGAGGATCAGTGTCAAATTTAGCCTCAGAAATCTACTAACTGTGTGACGTTGGGTAAGTCACTTAAGCCTGTTTGCCTAGGTTCCTCATCTGTAAAATGAGCTGGGGAAAGACATGGCAAACCACTCTAGTATCTTTGCCAAGGAAACTCCAAAGTGTCAGACACAACTGAAACAACTCAAAAAAAAAAAAAACAACAAATACCCATTCCCCAAAAGATAAATGGTCAAAGGATATGAACAAAGAATTTTCAAAAAAAGATTTCTCAAGTATTCCGAACCGCAGGAAAAATGCTCCAAATTCCTAATAAGAGAAAGGTAAACCAAAATAACACTGAGGCTTCATCTCACACTCTGCAAAACTAACAAAAATGCAAGAAATGGCAGCAGTCAGTGTGGGAGGGGTTGTGGGACAATGGGCAAGCTAAGACAATGCTGGGGGAGCTGGGAAACAGTAGAAGATCATGAAGTTCTGAGTTCAAATCCAGTCTCAAACATTTACAAGCTATGTGACCCTGGTGGAGAAGTCACTGAAAAGTTTGTCTCAGTTTCCTGAATTCTGAAATAGAGATGATAAGAACACCTCCACTATAGGGTTGTGAAGATGATCAAAAGTGGATTTGGGGGAAAAAAACAAGCCACAGGATTGTGACTTTGCCTTTGGCCCTGATGGCTCTCTGACAAGGACTAAGAGTCTCCTTCCATACTCCCCATTCCCATACTGCAAAAGAAAACCCCCAGGGCTTTAAATAGTTCCCTAAATTCAGCCCTATCCCTATATCCTCTAACAAGGGGAGGCCCTTCACAAATGCTAATACACTGACAGCTGAAGTAGGCACTCTTTTCTTTGGCCTGGTCCAAACAGCTCTGCTGAGGGCCAGTGAACCTGTGAGCGTGACCTAGAAGCTAACTTCGCCTGTTTTCTTCAGTTGCCCTATTTTCGAGAAATTCTGGACCAGAGGATGCAGGAGGCTGGGACCCTGCCCCCACCCCAGCTCAGAGCATTTGCTCCTTTCAACCCTCACTGCCCTCTCACTGTGCCCTTGAGAGTGAAACCAGCTACAAGACAGGAGGGGTCAGTGTGCACCAGACAGATAAAGTGTTTGTGCAGCTCGGACCCTGGAGGACCAGCAGAGCCTCCTGCTTTCAAGGCCTGGCAGGGAGGGTTTGACCAAAGGGGCAAAGGGGAGGGGGAGCAGTTCTATGGATGTAGGGGAGGGGTGCTAGGCATGGACACAGGGAGAAAAGAGAAGACGCCCATAGGGCAGAAGAATGAATGAAGTGGTCTTCCTTGTGCCTCAGGGGTCATGAGGGGAACCTTAATAAAAGCATACAGTAGGGCAGCGATTGGGATGGGGGTGGGGGTTAGTGCTAGTGATGCCAAAGTGCCAAAAATCTTTTCAAAACCCAGAAGGACAGAGCAGGGCAGTGTTGTTACTACTGTTTTCAGTTTTCTCCCTATTTTTTAAAGAAACAATCCATAGGCAGGGCATTGGCAGCCTCACAGACAATCCTCTAGGTCTGTGGAAATGGCCTCTCTGGCTGATGTTGGTCCAGTCTGAGGACAGAGGGCACTCACCTGGGCTGGGGGTCTGCGGCTCCCTGGGGCCATTCCCTCTGGCTCAAGACTCCCTGCTTGGGCCAGGCCTAGGTCCTCTTCAAACTGGGCTGGAGAGGAAGCATCCCAGAGGGGCAATCTTTTCCTATCCTTCCAGGGCAGGAGGCTGGGCTACAGGGATGGACAAAGGGTCAGGCCCTGCCCTCAGGGCAGAGACTGCAGATTACAGATGGGGTGGCTTCAAAAAGAAGATCATCCCACCTTCACAGGCTCCTTCTCTTCGGTCCCCTTCCTCTCTGCCATTCTCCTTCAGAGAACCAAGTGGCAGAAGGGGCCTGGGATCCCAAGTGGGATGAGACCAGTTAGAGACTGAGTGGCTGCTGACTCAGACTTCTCCCTCCACCTGGTCCTCTCTCTCTCTGACACACACACACACACACACACACACACACACACACACACACTATCTAGACAACACACTGACTACTTGATTCAGGGAGGAGGGAAGCTTAGGAAGGTTGGGGATGGGAGGGCTCTGGGATGGAGCCACAGGCAATGACCAGGGGAAGCCTGAGGCTGGGACATCAAATCCAGTCTGGGATTCAGCCTCCTGGCAGGGGGCCTGAGGGCTCTGAAAGAATAAGGGCCAGGGGAGCAGAAGGCTTGGGGAAGGGGAGCACAGATGGGGGCTGGGAGGAAGACATTCTAACCTAGCTCTTGGCAGGAAGCTAAGGGACACTGCAGGGACAAAAGGGATCCAGGGGGACACTGAGCCTGGGAAAGCAGGAGGACTGTGTCCTGGGGTCTAATTACTCCCTGGGGAGGACTACTGGGCCCCTCTGGGGGAGCTTAGGCCTGAAATACCTCAAGGGACAGCAGACACAGAGAGCCAGTACCTGGGATCTGATGGGGAAGCAGCCCAAGAGCTGAGAGTCCAGGTGAGGGGGGCCAGGCAGGGGCTTTGGTTCCTGTGTCCAAAGTAGGGTCCTCATTGCAAAGCAGAACTTTTGGGTGCTTATAGGGGGCTTGGTGTGAGGGCAGAACAACTGAGACTCTAACAAAAAGCTGGGGGCAGGGAGACAGGATTCCTGGGGTCCTAGGCTGTAAAGTCTGAATTTGGGGAAAATGTGACCCAATGCTAAGTCTGGGGAGGGTGACCCCGTGCACTTGGGGGTTATAGGGACTCCACTAAGAGTTAGGGGCGGGAAGCCGAGGCCAGTCCTGGGAGGGAGGATAGCTCTGAGAAGACCTGGAAGACTCTCACCACGCGGTCAGAGGAGGAGGATGAGACCAAGGCAGAGACAGCCAGCAGAGGCCAGCAGATCTGTGAGGGGCTGGCTCCGACCTGCCTGAGACCTGCAGACACAGAGCTGGGGTCCAGAAAGCAGAGATCTCAGGTCCGGGAGAAGGCAGAGAGACCCTGGCTGCAAGTGAAGGCAGAGATCATTCAGCTGCAGAGGAAGAAGGCAGCCCAACCTCAGTCCAAGTTCCGTTTTCCGCCAGCCTCCTCTGGGAGGGTCCTCTCAGCCTCTGCCCCGCCCCTGAGACCCCAGGATGAGCCCTTTCCTCCAATCACACCCAGGCCCAGGAGCTCAGGACCCTGCTTGCCGGTCCTCCCCAAGCCCTGCCCTCCCTCTCCTGGAATGCCTTGGCCACTGGGATGAACCCTCTCCTCCCTAGATGCCTCCCAGGCCCCCAGACTCCCAGACTCCCCACCCAGGCTCTGATGGCACCAGGGCCACACCTCACCAGGCTGCTCAGGTCTAAAGGATCCTCCTCCCCATCACTACCACCTGATTTGTGACGTCAGAAGGTGGGAGGGGGAGAGTGAGGGAGAGGCATCCTGGAGATTCCCCAAAAAGCCTGTGATTCCTAGCAAAACCGAACTTGGTTTCACAAAAGCTTTTGTTCACAAAATCAGTCTGTGGGGTTAGCAGGTTTCTCCCCATTTAAATTAGAATGGGGCTCCTGCAAAGTCAGGTCCCCAGAGGATTATGGGGAGGTTTGACCCAGTAAGGGCAGATCCACCCTGAAGGGAAAATGCACGTAAAATTTGCATTAAAAGTGATGTTTTTAGGAGTTGAAAGAATGAGAATTCTATGCTACTGAGTCAGAATTACCCTCTTCTCCCAGAACCTAATCAGCCTACAGGGTGAATGAACCTCATTAATGGGTAAAGAGGATTTTGTATCTAAGGTCCTTCTAACAAAGATCATCCTCTGAATCAATGTTGTTTGGCTTGCTATTTGGTTTCATGTATTAAAATTATTTTTGCTTTGAGGTTGTGAGGGATAATTTATAGTGAAGTTTCCCCATTCTGAAAAATCAGATCTAGAATGGCTTCAGTATTCACTAGGCCTAAGGTCAGGTCACCTGACCTTCAAGCATTAGAGCAATAGAGACCCTCCCCCAGAGCCAACACAGCAGAAGATAGGCCAAATAAGGTTTAGACTGCTTTCATTGGACACCCACATGTTTCCGGGTCCTTTGTCTCAGAGAGATTCCTGGGCTTAGGTTGTGGGTCAGCCCCTCTACCAATAAGAATGAAAGCCAGTTGGGGGGGGTTTCTGCATTGGAAGATTATATAACCATGGGCTGCCTTCTACCTTTCGCTCTCTCCCTGCAACCATGGGGGCAACAGGGGCAGAGTCCTTTCTCATGGGAAAGAATAAAGACCTTTTCTGACCTTAGATTCACACTCCAAACTCTTTTATCTCACACAGCTTGGAGGTCCCACCGAGATATTTTGGATTCCTCTCTGGAGAGGTAGAGGGCTCCTCAGTCTTGACAACCAGGTAAAGGACGTCCCACTGGCTCTTAATCAGTGACCTCTTGGTAAGGTTGGGGAGCGACTCCTCTCTAAGGAGAATGAGGCCCGAGGGGGTCTGAAACTAAGATCAGAAAATGCCAAAAGGGGGGAACAAAGATTGCTGAAAATCACATAAGTCTGTGCACAGACTCAGGTAAGGAGACGCCTGGTGATTTGGTGGTGGGTGGGGTCGACTGAATATGGTCAGGAGTTAGGAAATTCCTGAACTAAGAGATTGACCTGGTCAACTGAGTCTGGCCAGGAGTTGAGGCGACCGGGAGGCAGTTTTCATGGGGGATGCTGATGAGCGGTCCTTGATGAGGGCCCCTCAGAATTCATGCCTTGCCACCTGTAATGTCATGTACCAGCAGATTCCCAAAAGAATGCTACTGTAAATAGCTTTTAGAGTTCAGATTAAAAAATATAGTGAACACTCTGTTTATTCCATGACAAATCAAGATAAACATTCAAAACATTACATCTTATCACGGAAAATGGCCACACAGTTTTCACTACAGTGGCCACAATATTTAGAACAAGGAACAATAGAACAATAAAACTTCCACTCATGGGGCAACCATTAACTTAGTCATAAATCTAGATTCACAATTACTAAACATCATTAATCACAAATACAGTCATTAGAAAACCACAAAAACCCTCCACCCCTCCGTGTCCAAAAAACCTCAATTTCATCCAAGGGGAGGCCTTTTCTTCATCTTGACTCTGGGTGGTCTCTCTGATTCCCTGGATCCCCTTCCATGGTCCCAGCTCCCTCCTGAATCCACCAAACAGTAGATTCAGAGGTAGACAGCTCCCAGGTCTTTGTCCAGTCCTCAGGGCAGTCCCTGGCACGCGCTGAAGTTCACAGGGTCCAGCACATCTCAAACTCTTCACCACTTCTCTTGCCTGGAACTCAAGGATCAGCCAGGCCACGAACAAACAAAGTCTTATCTTGGTCATGTTTTTTCTGTCCTCCAGCACTTCAGCTGGCCCTAGGACCCAGAAGGAATATCGGCCTTCCAGGCAGGTCCTCTCAGCCTTCCAGGAGGCCCTCACCAGATTCTGGTCTCAGGAAAACTCTATCTCAGTTCTCAGTCAGTTCTCAGCTTCCAGATACTGGGAGAGAAACTCTCATTCTCTCTCTCTCTCTCTCTCTCTTTCTCTTTCTCTCTCTCTTTCTCTCTCTCTCTCAGCTGGCTTCAGTCTCCACAATTCTTCTTTCACCAGGAGCAAAATTCCAATTCTGTCTCTCTGTCTCTGGAATTCTTGCTTATATACATACCTCAGTCAATCCCCTTCTTCCACATCAACAGGGGCTCAGCCAATCCCCTTCTTCCACATCAACAGGGCAGTTCATGCCTTCTCAACAGTGGGACAGAATTTGCACCTTCCACACTTAGCCTCATGATACTAAGTGCTAAATATCTTGCTAAACTGATTACTATTACAGCACCCCAATTTCTGGACCAAGAGGTTGACACGTTTAGGTCAGACCTTGGATCTGGAAGGGGGGAACTGGCTGACAGGCTATCTCACCTGCTTCGGGTCAAGGGAAATTTTCAGATTTTACCCACAAGCTGCTAGTCAATTGGGAAGAAATGTTTCCTTCAAACCCCCCCCCCCCCCCCCATAATCCCTTGGGAGATAAATTTGGCCAAGCCAGTTGAGACTGTTTGTTCTATGTATTTGTTTTGTTTTGTTTTGTTTTGTTTATTTGTCTGTGTAGATATGTGTAAAGTTTGTCTATTTGTGAAAGAGGGAAAATGTTTTACCAGATTAAAAAGCCTTGGGAAGTTTAGGAATCTTCCTTCTCTGCCTAACTAAACTTAGAATGGAGACAGAGAGAAGTTCAGATCTTTAGCAGATAATAGGTAAGTGAAACTTCTTTTTTTTCTGTTTGTCTAAAATGCCTAAGGCAGAGGTGGAAGAAGAAGCAAAAGGCCATTTGTATTAATTAGGGTGGGGTACCCACTACTCCCCACTACTTCCCAGGACCCTTTAGAAGGTTGGAAGATAGCACTAGTCAATTTTTAGCCTGACTTCAAACCAAGTCATGGGAAGTCGGAAGGGATAGTGTCTATCCGCCTTTCAGGCTCTATCATAATTTAGTTTTTAAAAGTTCAGATAATCATTAAATTCCTAAGGCCCCGACTTGAGAGAGAACTTAAACGATAACCCACCCAGTTTACTGGTTTTTCCAAACCCTTTGTCTATGATAATAAGATAAGAATGGAATGGGTGGGGCAGGAGTCTAAGGTGAACTGAAGAGCACATGTCTTGTGAAAGCCACGTTTCTTCTGAAAGGCCACGCGTTGGCTTAAAGATATTTCTGCCGAAATAGATTGGCATTTGGATTCATTTGGTAAAATGTGAGACCATTATGTTTGGGTATAAATGTAAATAATGTTCAGATTGATCATTTGAACTCTTGGCTGTTATGAAAATGTATACAGTGGTTTAAATTTATAAAGTTATAATTTAATTCCTATGTAAAGGAGTTTGGAAATACATTCACCTAAAGTTTTTTTTAGTAAAATATAAGTTTTAAATATTTCTAAATTATGTAATTTGGAAATATTTATAAACTCTAATGTTAAAACAATTTTCTTATTCCTATTCAGAAGCTGTTAAGTTATCTAAGGATATGGTTATTATGTTAATTTGGATATAGGTGAAATGGGTAATGTTTTGGAAT
>JAQQSV010001908.1:0-21534 GCA_028646515.1 Pseudochirops corinnae
ATAAATGTTTATTTGTTTGTTATTGTTGAATGTTCAGTTCAAGTTTTACTTTCCTATCATTCTGTGATGATTCTCTGTTTAAAATTAAAATGAGCTCATTCTTTTATTAGCTTTGGCAAAATATAAGTAAGATAAAAAAGAAAGAAAGAAAGAAAGAGAAAAAGAAAGAAAGGAAGGAAGGAAGGAAGGAAGGAAGGAAGAAAGAAAGGAAGGAAGGAGGGAAGGAAGGAAGGAAGGAAAGAAGGAAGGAAGGTAGGAAGGAGGGAGGGAGGAAGAAAGGAAAAAGGAAGGAAGAGGGAAGGAAGGAAGGAAGAAATTCAAAACTTGGGGCTAAGGGGATAGCTGATGGCAAGTGGATAGGATGCTGAACCTACCTGTGATCCCCTCAGATGCTTATGATTTATATGATTCTGGACAAATCATTTAACTTCTGTTTGCCACTATTTCCTCAACTATAAAATGGGGATAATAATAGCACATACATTTAGGGCTGTTGTGAGGATCAAATGAAAGAATCTTTGTAAAAAAAAGTGTTTAGCACAGTGACTGGCACATAGGAGACACCATATAAATGCTTCCCTTCCCTTATTCCTACTTAGATTACCTTAGTTGTATAAACAGGAGTGGAGGACGAGAGAGTGACAAAGGCTTGCCCATGTTCCCACTGATGGCAGCAGAATGGAGACTGGAAGCCAGATCTCTTGATCCCTACCCTATGACTGAATATGTTCCAAAAATGAAATATGAAGACCAAGGCCAAATATAATAGAATGATAATATGAGCCTCATTTCCCTCATCTGTAAAATGAAAAAGTTGCACTAGATGCAGTTCTTTCCATTTCTAGATCTGTGATCCTATGACTTACGATGTCCTTTGTAGCTATAAACTGATTGGGGAGACAACATGCAAACAAATAAATTCAAAATTATCACAATAAATAGGAAATTATTAACAGAGAGGAGGCACTGGAATTGAGAAGCTGGAGAAGGTTTCTTGTAGAAGGTGAGATTTTAGCTGGTTTTTAAAGGAAGTCAGGGAGGTCGGAGTTGTAACAAATGAGAGAGAGCTTCCAGGGATGGAATGAGAGAATGACGGGAGTCAAGAAATTGAACAGACAAGAAGCCAATGCCACTGGATCAAAGAGTATGTAAGATATAAGAAGACTGGACAGGTAGGAGGGGGCTAGGGTATGAAGGCTTTGAATACCAAACATCATATTGTATTTGCTCCTAGAGGCAAAAGGAAGCCACTGGAATTTACTGAATAGGGAGGTGACATGATCAGACTTGGAAAGTCACTTTGGTGGCTGAATGAAGGGTGGATTGGAGTGGGGAGAGACTTGAGGCAGGCATTCCCCCCCACCCCTCAGCAGGCTGTTGAAATAAGGTGCGAGGGAACTGGGAGATCCAAAATATACATTAAAAAATCAGTTTGAAATTCTTATATTGCTATGAAGTTTTATTTTTTTTTCCAAGGAAAACTGATTCTACACTTAACATGAACCAGAAGAAAGCACAATTTGGATGAAAGAATACCAGAAAATGGCAAAGAGTATGTCTACACAATTTAAGCATTCTCAGTAGCTTCTCCAAATATTCAGGTCTCAAAGTGGATTTTTATCAAGGTGGATTTGTCTACATGAGTCAAACCAAAGCTGAACATTGCTGAACAAGGCTATAACTACACTATGTACACTGTGGCAATCTCATTCTGTGAAATAAACCACTCCAAATAAAACTCAGAGTGAGGTGGACCGTGCATTGTACCCATATACATTGCGGTCTTTTGACTGTAAGATTGGGAAACTACCACCAGCCTAATGACATGACTAGGAATTCTGGACCTCCAAATGAAAACATCAGTCAGTCAATAAATTTTTATTAAGTGCCTACTACATGCTAGGCACTTACTAAGTGCTGGAAATACAAAGAAAGACAAGACAGTTCTTACCCTTGAGTTCACAGATAGTTTGCAAACAAATATACACAACAAATTAAATAGTGGAAAAATAGGAAGTAATCAACAGAAAGAAGGTACTATAATTAAGAGGGATGGGAAAGGTTTCATGTAGTAGGTAGGATTTTAGCTGGGACTGGAAGGAAACCAGGGAAGCCAAGAGGAGGGAGAGCATCCCAAACATGGCAGACAGCCGGTAAAATTGCCTAAAATCAAGAGATGGGGTGTTTTTTTCAAGGAACAGCAAAGAGGCCATTGTCAAAGAATCTTGGGGAAGGAGGCATAAGAAGATTGGAAAGGTAGGGGGAAACTTTGAACTCATGTAAAGCTCCTGGGAGACTCAGTTAACTTCTATGGGCCTCATTTTCTTCATGAGGGCTGGATTGGATGAGCCATCCTAGGCCTATCTACTTTCAACATGGGTCTGAACCTTTGACCATCACTAATATTTTGTTTTATCTTGCTTTGTTTTTTTTCTGTAGCACACTTCACAATGCAGTGTTAACAGAAGCTAGGTGAATTCAGGGGTTTGTGATTGGCATGTGTGAAAGAGAAAGCTTTTTACCACTGGTCCAGATTGTAAACTCTTCATGCCTTGGTATAGTCTTTGAAAGATATGGTGGCCAAAAATATAATCTCCTTATGACCCACCTGGTAATGAGTTTCTCTGAATTTAACCAGGCAAGTCCTTGGACAAAGGATATTGCTTAATTCATATTTTCTAGCTTAGATTGACTACTGTCCCAGAGACTTCAAGAAATCAGGGTCATCTTCACATCATGATGAAGCATCTTTTGTATCTCAAGGGAAGGGCTGAATTAAGCTAATTATGATCTTGACTATGGATTTTCATTTCCTGATCCTGGTTCTTCTTGAAAAACATTTCCCCAAACTAGTCAGATCTCAACCTTGCTTTTTAAGATCAGTTAATCAATTAAATAGCAAACATTTATTAAGCACCTACTAGGTGATAGAATATACTATTTGTTTCTGAGGGATACAGATGAAGTAGCCTTCTCTGCCTTCAAGAGCTTGTATCACACCGAGATGGGGGAATGGGAGTGGGAGGGAATTGCACATGGTGCCTAGGATTTAAAACTGCAAGGAACTATAATCATTATTTAGTCTTGGGGCTCTTAATTCTGCATCTGTGCACTATTTTTCAAAATATATACATTATAACAATATTTCAATATAATTGATTTCCTTTGTAATTGTGTATATTTTATTTTATGCATGTAAAACAAGATTCTGAGAAGGGGTTCATAGCTTTCACCAGATTGCCAAAAGAGTCCATAACATAAAATAGTTAAGAAAACCTGAATTAGACCAACCCTTTCATTTTACAAATGAGGAAACTCAGGCCCAGAAAGAAAAGTGACTTGACCAAGGTCTCACAAGTAGTATGTAGCAGAGCCAGGATTCAAAATCAGAATCTTAGATTCCAAATTCACTAATTTTTTTGGTACAAAAATTCCTATCGATATTGGACCCAAGCATGTCAAATAGCAGTTTTCTTTCCTAGCAATCATCAAAATGCAAAATGTCCCTTTCCATTTGACCCAATATAAATACACAATTGGGTCTACTGGATTATTGATATCTTTTACATAAAGAATAATAGTAAATTTTTCATCAACCTGTAGGAAGTTCCAGCTCCTTCCTTTCTTCAGCATATAGATGCAATCCATTCTTCAGTTCCCTGAAGCTTTCGTGCCATTTTTTTTTTTTGTTTAAATTCTACATTTCTTAAAGCAAACAGCCCTGACCCTTTTAATCTTCATCCCAAATTCTCCTGGCTGTTTCCGCTTTTCATCAGGCTTGTGGCCACTTATCTGAGTTCTCCTGCCCGTCTTTTCCCTTTCCCGCACTGAAAAAATTGTTTTGTCTCATCGGGAGTCCACTTTCCTGCCTCATATGAAAACCCTTATAGCAAAGACACAGGCAGCACTAAGATCAGGGCAAAGCAGAAACTGCAATCAGCTTGCTGCCGGACCATGCTCCACAATTAGCCTGGCGGCCCTGTCAGCAGCCTAGGGAGTATTTTAAATCAGGCCTGTTTCTCTTTTCCCATAGTGCTCCTCATGCACTGTCTCTGCAGGAAGGTGCTACAGGGGATAGCGGGATATGGTGCTGGCATAAGATGTTAGCTGAAGGACAGCTGGGAGCCAGGCAGTAGGAGAGAGTCAAAAGAGGCTTGGATCTGTCATCAAAGAACCTAGGTTTCAGTCCTAATTCTGCCACTTACGAACCAGCTAGATGACCATAGGGAAAAGCTTTAACCTCTCTGAACCTCAGTTTCCACACCTGAAAAATGAAGAGGTTGAACTGAATCATCCCTAAGATCCCTTCTAACTCTAAATCTCATATTTCCCCTCCTAAGGGGGGAAAAAAAAATATAGTATCTGAATCTTAATGCTTTATGGGAGGATACATATGAAATATGGGAAATATAACAATGTTTGATTTTGGAATATGAGGTATTATATAGTGTTGTAGAGTCTGATGGCTGTTAGACATTACAGGTCATCTGCTCTACCCCTTTATTTTTTATTTGAGGAAACCAAAGCTCAGGAATGTTATACAACCTGCCTAAAATCACAAGATGAAAAGTGCTTTGGGAAGAGATTCAAACTGAGGTCTTGGGACACAAGGAACAATGCTTTTTCCACTGTACCCCGAAGCCTTCTGAGTTCAAAGGAAGAAGAGACCGCTGTGTTTCATGGAGGAGGTGGGATTGGGATTTGGGGTAGGGGAAGAGGAGTAGGAAGGAGCATTCCAGGAAAGAGAAACAATGCTGGGATAAGTCCAGGATCAATAATAATCCCATCTTCTTTTCACTGGTTCCAAAATAAATATCCTTTGATATAGTCCATAGATCCAAAATTACCTAAAACTTCTTTCTGAGATATATAACTTCACAAAACCACACAATCTTTAGGGGTGTATGGGATATTCGGGAAGGACTAGCATCTGATGTGAGGGCCTGCTGAGCCTTTTCAGGGCTGTTCACTCATCTTTGGTGTCCATCTTCTCCCTACTTTCACCTGTGGCTCTAAGAAGTTAAGTATGACCAGTGGCCATACCCCAGGAAACCAGGTTAAGGGTAATTTATGGGATGGCTAGTAAATAGGGGCAGCTAGGTGATGCAGAGAATAGAACACCAATCCTGGAGTTCAAATTTGGTTTTGGACACTTGATCCTTACTAACTGTGTGGCCTTGGGCGAGTCACTTAACCCCAATTACCTCCAAATTAGGAAGGAAGGAAGGAAGGAAGGAAAGAAGGAAGGAAGGAAGGTGGTTGAAAATTTCTATATCTCTTAGAAAAATTCTCTGGAAATAAGAAAGAGAAAGAAGGGGGGAGGGAATGAAGGAAAAAAGGAAGGAAGGAAGGAAGAAAAGAAAAGAGGGAGGGTGGAAGGAAGGAAGGAAGGAAAAAAGGAAGGAAGGAAAGAAGGAAGAAAGGAAGAAAAGAAAAGAGGGAGGGTAGAAGGAAGGAAGAAAAAAAAAAGAAACCTATTGGTGAATTACAGGGGTATCTACCCCAAGCATATTAAGAGTTCCCCAGTAGAATGGTATAATGGGAATGGGAATTTAAAAATCTTCCCTGCACCTTAATAGACCTGGGGAAAATTTGAAGATGTTCCCTGCTTTGCAAGTAAACTCTGTCCCCTAATAGGATGAATGTAATCACATGGAGCATTTGATGGGAGGGGTTTGCTGAAGGGTAGAGCAGAACCACAGGAATCTAGGAGTCAGAGCTAGAGAGATAGTGGGAGAGAGAGGAGCTCAGGCAAGAAGATAGAGAGGTTCATGAGTAAATATTGATCTTATGTTGGTTTGTGGGAAAGCTAAAGGATGCTGTGGGTCTCTGTGTTCTTATGGTTTATTAGCTTCTTTGCTACTATGATGGAACCAGCTTACTGGTTTTGGGATTCGATTTTCTTGTGTTTAAATGTTTTGGTTCTGTCCTCTATATGGAGAATCTTATATTTTGTGATCAAGCACTATACGGGAATATTTATAATCACAGTCAGTGCTGTGATGGACAGATGAGAACAATTTGTTCCAAAGGCCATGAAGGCAACTGAAGCAGGTGTTGTGGAGTTTAGTCAGACATCTAAGACACCAAGGTCATCCACTGAGTCCTGGGCTATCACTAGTCATCTTGACTTTTGTCTTTCCATTAGATCTTGAGGAGTCTAGAAGAGAGTGAGGCTGATGACTTTGAGTGGTTTTGACTCACTTAAACCTAACTTACAGGCAAGTCAAGACATTATCTCATGATGTTATTTGTCCTCTCTGAAATGAAGGATGAACATCAACAACCTATAAGTTGACTAATCCACTTCTCTCCTTTTACACAGGGTGGAATTGAAACCATAGAAGGGAAAGGACTTGTCCGATGTCAAGGACTTGTTGAAGGGCCTGTGATTGTAACACAGGACATAACTTCCAATCCAGTTTGTTTTGCATTAGGTACCATACTATTTCCCTCACCTGTCTTTCCATTAAACTGTTGTCTCAGTGATAGTATACAAAACAAAACAAAATAAAAAAACATGACAACCTAGGATGGGTACAGTGGAAAAAGTCACAGGATCAGAGTTCAGATCTTGAATCTGCCACTTTCCACTTTGGTGACTGCCAATGAGTAGGTTAATTTGCTTGGACCTCAGTTTCTTCATCAGATGAAATATCCTTTACTAAATGAAAGGACTGGAGTAAATGACCTTTAAGGTTCCTTCCAGCCTTAGATGTGTATTCTTTCTTGACCTCAGGGTACAGTCTTAGACACCATGGGAAAATAGGAAGGCTCTAGCAGTTATGACTATATAATAATAAAATTCACTTCCTTCACTTAGGCCTGCATAGAAGAAAACCTCCCAAATGAGTGGGATGAAATGAAGGCATCAGTCTGCCTAGTGTGTCAGGGTTTCTTTTTAGATTTCTCTAGAGCTAGACAGGACTTCAGAATCCATCTAGTTCATCCCCCTTATTTTCTTAATGTGGAAACTGAGGCTCAGAGATGTTATACATCTCTTTATACAAGTGATACATGGAATGAGCCTGTCTGCCTGTCTGTCTGTCTGGCTTTCTCTTTTAAAAATATTAGGTAATATAACTTAAGGCAGACCTAAAGATATTATATGCTAAACAATACATGCTTAATGGCATCAATTCAGTAATTTTGACACAAAAAACACACTATGATTTAACCTATTTTTTAAAAAGCTGGCTTTATCTGGAAGAACAAAACCAGACCATAGCAAATTTCTGAAGGGACAATCTCTGTATTGCAACTTTCATTAAAATAAACATCTCTCTTGTTTGTGTCTAGTCCCTCAAGCAAAGGCCAAGTCAGGTCTGAAAGGGACACCAGCTCCTAGAGAGAGATCATTCCAACAATAACATAGAAGTTCCTGGAGCCAAACATCCATTCCAAGTATATGGGGGAACCATTTCAGGATCCAAAATCTCATTCCAGTATCTGCTACAATATCCTGAAAGTAAGGGAAGTTCCTCCCACATATTCTCTCATACTCCTTTCCCTCTCTCTAGTTTTGGCACTAATTTGCGAGGCTTTCTTCTAAGCAGGCCCAAAGTGAAGGAGAAAGAACTCTTTTTTTTTTTTTTTTTATGGAGCCATAACTGTCTGGGCCTTTCTGGTTTCCCATAGTGTCTATAAACACACACTGAGGGGATACAGTCAATAAGCAGTAAATAAATAAATATTAAGTGAATAAATAAAAATAATTAAACAGTAAACAAAAAGCAGATAATATAATCCCCATTCCTTCAAACAATACATAGCCAAAGACAAGAGGTAGCCTGTATGTAAGTCTACAATCTCTCTCATGAGAGAAGCTATGTTGAGACTGAGTCTACACAACCACATGGTGATTCAATTCAAGGAGAAGAGGATTCAAAGTCTGTTATGGTGGTTCAATCGTTTTCAGTCCTGTCTGACTCTTTGTGACCCCATTTGGGTTTTTTCTGGCAAAGGTGCTGGAGTAGTTTGCCATTTCCTTCTCCAGCTCGTTTTAGAGATGAAAAAACTAAGGCCTGCTTAGAAGAAAGCCTCCCAAATTAGTGCCAAAACTAGAGAGAGGGAAAGGAGTATGAGAGAACACATAGGAGGAACTTCCCTTACTTTCAGGACATAGGGTTAAGTGACTTGCCCAGGATCACACAGCTAGTATCTGAGACTGGATGTGAACTCAGGTCTTTCTGATTCCAGGCCTGGTACTCTATCCACTGTGCCTCCTGGCTGCCCAATTCAAAATTTACTCTTCATATTTATTAACTTTGAGACCACAGGGAGAAACTTTACTGCTCTGAGTGTTAGTTAACTCTCCAAGATTGTAAGTTAGAGAGAAGTTAGCAACAGCTGATGTTTATTTAGCACTTCAAGGTTTGCCTAGGACCTTATATGTGCTCTCTCATTTGACTACTGTTTTTTAACATCCCTGTTTTAGAGATGAGGAAACTGAAGCTTGAAAGGAAGTCTTGAAAGCAGTCTTCACTCTACCACACCTTTGTTGACTGTCGATAATAAACAAGCTGGCTTAAGACTGCCCATTTGAAAATGAAGAGGACAAATGCCAAATTGTTACCTTACTTTGAAGAAGGTTCCTTGTCCCTCTTTAATTAATGAGGGCCTGGGGATTCCCTGAGACTATCCAGCAGTGGGGAAGATTTATCCCAGGGGAAGTATAGGGAAATAGGAAGGTGCTCACTGGTTCCTTTCTTAGGTGAAAGACCCACCATCTTGATCCAGGCCCAGCCAAGAGAACAGAGAATCTTCACTTTTGTAGCTGTGTTGTGGTTC
Organism: Pseudochirops corinnae; assembly: GCA_028646515.1. NCBI lineage: Eukaryota > Metazoa > Chordata > Mammalia > Diprotodontia > Pseudocheiridae > Pseudochirops > Pseudochirops corinnae. The sequence continues at coordinate 8,791 of JAQQSV010001908.1, forward strand.
CTGAGTGATGGCTAAGCAGCTGCAGGTACCCAAAGCTCAAGCAAACTGTTCATGCCCTGACTTGATATTGTGCCTACAACATACATTATAAATGGTTACAATCTTACTCTTGCCCATTGATCTGTGGAAATACACACCCCTATAGATTATGAATATTGATTATTTCCATTTTTGCTCATTCATTCTTATATTCTAGTATTTAGGAGACAAAAATATCAAAGTTTTACACAGAGCCTGCCTTCCTTCCTTCCTTCCTTCCTTCCTTCCTTCCTTCTTTCCTTCCTCCCCTCCTCCCTTCTTTCTCTTTCTTATTTCCAGAGAATTTTTCTAAGAGATATAGAAATTTTCAACAGCCTAGTATTTGGTCAATGCTCTTGGTATTATCCTGAGGACAATTTAGGAATCACTGAGCTCTACACCTTTGAAAAAGCTTGGAGTGGGAGAATGCTAACTCTGGCAGGATTTTCTAATGCTTCATTTTTTTCATCAGTTGCATTCCCAGGGTAAGCTTGTGGTTCTGTGGTGTCTCCCCCTTTGGAGACACAAACTAGATGATGGTTTCACCCAATAATAGAGCAATCCCAGATGCCTAACAGCTAGCTAGGAGCTTCTAGGCCAACGTAGGGTGAGAAATTTGCACTGGTAATATGTCCTGCCCTGTTTCTTCCAAATGCTGTTTTCTTAACAGCTCTTTCTAGAAGCTCTCAATGGGCTGGGAAACTTCAGCTCCATGTGGCTAAGACTTAACAGTAAAACTTTATGCATGACAAATTCTTCACTCCAAATGCTGAGAAAAAGACATGTATTTATCCAAGAGATGGGTCCAATTCCCATAACCTCACTCCATTTTCAAGCTCCTCTTTCTGTGGAAAGTGTGGGCCTGTGGGTGCAAATTGAGAGAAAAGCATTGTCTACTTTGGAAGTCACTGAAGCAATGGAAATTAAGACAGTGCCATATAAGCTACTTTTGAGTTTCTTGAAATCTCTTCAGCATATTTTAAAATGTGATTAATTTTGCAATGCATTTAGTATAATCCTTGAAACTTGTGAACCAAAAAAAAAAAAAAAAGGTTAATTAGAGTGACTAATTAAACATGGTAAAGTTAAAGAATTATAACTTGGGGATTTTGCTCTGATACACTGTATCATCTCCTAACCCCAAGGATACTGACATCTTAGGGCTTTCTAACTTTACATACTATACTTAGCCTGTAGATGCAACCAATATTATAGGAGCATTGGTTATTTTTTAAAAAATCTATCTATCTACAAATAAAGGACAATACCCTCAAAGAGTAGTTAAAACAGGTAATATTTTTTCTTTCTTTTTAAAAGAAATTATTATTTGTTTTTAACAGTCATTTCTCAAAAATTTTGAGTTCAGAATTCTCTCCTTCCCTTCCCCCACCCAGAGAAGGCAAGAAATGTGATATCAATTATATATGTGAAATCATGCAAAACATATTTCTACATTAGTCAAGTTGCATAGAAAAGGCAAGAAAAATAAGTAAAGTGAAAAAAATTATGCTTCAATCTGCATTCAGATTCCATCAGTTCTTTCTCTGGAGGTAGATAGAATTTTTCATCATATATCCTTTGGAACTGTCTTGGATCATTGTATTGATCAGAATAGCTAAGGCATTCACAGTCGATTATCATACAAGATTGCTGTTACTATGTGCAATGTTCTCCTGGTTCTATTCACTTTTCTTTGCATCACTTCATATAAATCTTCCCAGGATTTTCTGAAAGCATTCTGCTTGTTACTTCCTATAGCCCCAAAGTATTCCATCACAATCATATACCACCATTTGTTCAGCTATTCCCCAATTTATGGGCATCCCCTCAATTTCCAATTCTTTACCACAAAAAAGGAGCTGCTGTAAATATTTTTTGTGCCGATAGGTCCTTTTCCTTTGATCTCTTTAGTGTACAGATTTAGCAGTGGTACTGTTTGGGTTAAAAGGTATGCACAGTATTATTGCCTTTGGGCTTAGTTCCAAATTGTTCTCCGCAATGGTTGGATCTGTTCACAATTCCACCAACAGTGTATTAGCATTCCATTTTTTCTATATCCCCTTCAACATTTGTCAGTTTCCTTTTGTGTCATAGTAGAGAATTTGATGGGTGAGAGATTGTACTTGGGAGTTGTTTTAATTTGCATTTATTTAATCAATAGTTGGGCAGCTGGGTGGGGCAGTGGATAGAATACTGAGTCAGAAAGATGAGTTCAAATCCTGCCTCAAACATTTACTAGCTGTGTCATCCTGAGCAAGTCATTTAACCCTGTTTGGATCAGTTTCCTCATCTACAAAATGATCTGCACAAGGAAATGGCAAACCTTTCCAGTATCCTAGAAACCTAATGGGGTTACAAAGAGCTAAACATGACTGAAAACAACTAAAAAAAAAAATTATCAATAGTTATTTAGAGCATTATTTCATATGATTGTAGATAGATTTGATTCCTTCTTCTGAAAACTTCTTGTTCACATCCTTTGGCCATTTATTGACTGGGAAATGGTTGGTATTCTTATAAATTTGACACAATTATTTATATATTTAAGAAATGAGCCTGTTATAGAAGAAACTTGCTGTAAAATTTCCCCCTAGTTTCCTGCTTTCCTTCCAATCTTGGCTGCATTGGTTTTGTTTGTACAAAAACTTTAATTTAATTTAAGGTAATCAAAATTACTTATTTTATTTCCTATGATCCATTTTAATCACTTGTTCGGTCATAAATTATTCTCTTATCCATAAATCTGACAGGTGAGCTATTCCATGCTCCTCTGATTTGCTTATGATATCACTCTTTCTGTCTAAGTCATGTTCCCATTTTGATCTTTTCTTGGCACATGATGTGAGATTTTAGTCTATGCTTAGTTTTTGCCAAACTGCTTTCCAGTTCTCCCAGTTATTTTTGTCTAATTGCTAGTTTTTGTCCCAAAAGAAAAAAAATATTTGGGTTTATCAAACATTAGATTACTATAATCATTTCTTGCTGTGTGTTGTATGCCTAATCTACTCCACTGATCCACCATTCTGTTTCTTAGATTGTGTTCATGGACCAGATTTTCTTGTTTTCATGATTACCACTTTGCAAAACAGTTTAAGATATAATACTGCTAGACCACTTTCCTTCACATTTTCTTCCATTGATTCTCTTAACATTCTTTATCTGATGTTCTTCCAGATAAATTTTGTTATTAACAAATGCAATTTTTTAATCTTGGTTCCCTCACTAAGTTGTAACTGAAGTTGCTCTGAAACTGATCAAGTCAGGGAGATCTTTCCAAAGAGACTACAATTCCATCCATGGATGGGTAATTTCATTAATTCCAAATATCAAAAATCACCATATATCTTATATTGTAGTAGCATAGATTTCAGTCTTAAAGAAGACAATAACAGAATTACAGAGTTTGATGGGACCTTTGCTGCCACATAGTACAATCCACACATGTACAAGAATTCCCACTCGAACACCCAATAAGTGTTGCCCAATAAGTGGTCATCCAGCCTTTGATTGAAGACCTCTAGAGAGGGAGCTCTACCTGCTGAGGCACCCATTCCCATCCATTTTGGGATTGTTCTAATTGTCAGGAAAAATTTTCCCTGGCAGTCATCGAACCTAAATTTACTATTTTTTAAAATTTCCAGAGACTACTCCTCATTCTGCTCTCTGGGTTCAAACAGAACAAATCTAATTCTTTTTTTTTTTTTTTTTTTTTGCCACAAGGCAGTCTTACAAATACTTGAAGATAGCCATCATGTTCCCACCTATCTACTCAAGCCCTTTCTTCCCCAGGCTAAATATCCCTACTTCTAAACCATCCATCCTCTGATGGCATGTCCTCAAAGTCTTTTCACCATTCTAATTATTTTCTTTTCTTTCCAGTTTCCCAACACAGAGTGTCCAGAACTGAATCCACTACTCCAGGTAAGTCTGACCAGAGTAGAATATATAGAGGGACTCTCACATCCGTATTCCTAGAAGCCATGATTCTTTTAATTCAGCCAAACTGCATTTGCTTTTGGGGGGCCACCACATTTCACTGCTGACTCAGTCAACTAAAACACTCTGAGAAAAGCCCCTCCTAAACTTAGGGGAACCCCCAAATAAGCACATACCTCCTCAGTGTTTCTAATTAAACACACAACTGTCACATTATTAAATATACTAAATATCTATAATACATACATAATAAATAATTATATTACAATATAATTATAATAGTATAATATTTAATATAATACATATTAACATAATATAATAATTATAATTATAATATAATAGATATATAATTAATAAGAGAGACAGAAAAAGTATAGAATAAGCCATTAAAAGGGATTCATGGTAAGAATGGTCTTAAATTTCAATGAATTAGTTAATCAGGAAATATTTATTAAATTCCCACTGTATGCCATGCACTGTGCTAGTCATTGGGGATTCAGAAACAAAAATGAACCAGTCCCTGCCCTCCAGATGCTTACATTCTATCAGAGGAGACAATCTATACATATGTGAACATATAGAGAATATATATTAAATAAGTACAAGATGTTTGGGGGATGGAGGGCACTAGCATCTGGGTGGGCTGGAATAGGAAAGATTTCATGCAGACAGTTGTACTTAAACCAAGCCTTAAAAAATCTCCAAAGGATTTTTAAGACATAGAAGTAAGTGAAAGAGTATGCTCCAGGTGTAGAAGTCAGCCAATGCAAAGGAACTAGATTATATGTAAGTAATCCTAAGAAGGCCAACTTGGCTAGATAGAAGAGTACTGTAGAGTCCTAGAGAGGGAGTTAATCCATAATAAGGATTTAAAAAACAACATTATTTGTTAACCCATAGAATATAAACTCCTCAAGGGGAGGAACAGTTTTCTCACTTCCATGTCCCCAGTTTTGTAGGCCTTAATAAATGCTTGTGAAATTAGATTGAATCTAACCGCAATAGTGAAGAGGTGATGTTCTCATATTCAAAACAGTTTGGAAACCACTGGAAACAAGGGTCATTCTAAAGAATCACTGGGAACCCCTCTACTGTCACCTTCCAAATTGGAGGTGGGGCAGGGAGGGACAGTTATTCTTTATAAACAAACCCAGTCACAATGACAATGAGAATCAAGGCTATGCATCTAGATTTGCAAATTCTCTTCCTAGGGACCTTGGCTTCTGACAACTAAGTTGAGTATAAGGAAGGTGTCAGGGGGATGAAGAATGGAGGGTGGAAATTATAAAAATGTCACTGTAGCTCTACATACAATTTGAGAGAGGTAGAGGACACAACAGTAATATAGGGTTGTGCCAATGAGGATGAAAATAGAAGTTTGCATGTTTCCCTTGATGGGAGGGAGTCTATATCACATACACCTCAACTCTCATGAAGGAGCTATGGTTCAAGTGTTAAAAGGCTATGTTTCCTTTTTTTACATTTCCCCATTTTTGGCTGTTTACTGAGATTCTCTTGAAGATCATATTTGCCTCAGTTTCTTCACTCTAACAATATGACTGACCTAATTCCTTTTCCAGTTAAACATAGGTGACACATTCTCTTGGTCTGCTCAAGATTCTTGTTTTGTGTGTGTGTGTGTGTCTGTGTGTGTGTGTTTGTTTTTTGTTTTTGTTTCCTTGATGAATCTTTGTCTCTGACTGAGCGTCATCTTCCTCACTGATCGCTCCATTATTCAACCTGGAAAAAAGACCAGTATCCCAAAGAAGGTTCCTTTTTATTGCTCTTTCCTCAATTAAGAAGCACAAAGAAACCTAAACACCTCAAACTCCCATACAGAATAGAATACCCAGGTGACTAGGTGCAACTGAAGAAGCAATTATTGAAAATAATAATAACAGTATCTAACACTTATATTGTCCTTTTTTGATATTGTTTGCAACATGCTTTACCTCTCTTATTTGATCCTCACAACAATCCTGGGAGGTAGGTGCTGTTATTATTCTCCTTTTACAGAAGAGAAAACCAAGGCAGAGAGAAGGGAAGTGATTAGGGGGTTAGGAAGTCAGATCTTCTATTAGGTCATAGCATGTGAAGACCATAGATTAGAACTGGAAAGAATCTGAGAGGTCATCTGGTCCAATTTCTCCCTTTGACAGTAGAGGGAACTAAGCCCAGAGACTTCCCCAAGGTCATATAGGTAGTAAATGTCAGAGCCAGATGGCAGCACTGATCTTCTGTCTCCAAGTATCAGTGATCCTAAGTAGTAGAGATTCTTGAGTAGAAGCTTCTCTTTCTTCCTAGTCTTCTCAAAAATGACCTCAGTTGTTTCTCTTAGGAAGTAGTTGATATATTCATTTGCAATAAGATGTATTATCCCTAGTAGGTAGTGTACACCTTAATGAAATCCAATTCCTCAACACAAAAGAATCCTGAGGGCAGGATTTTGGAAACTGAGACAAAGTCAAGGGTTCAGATAATTTAGGGGCAAGAGGGGCCTTCCATAGCCTTCCAATTATTTCTAAAAGTGATTGCCTGATCATCCTGTATCTGGGCAGAAATGTGTTGAGTTCTTTCTTCCACCCTGAGGGAGGTATGCAATTCTCCAAGGCTGTTTCAAACATCTGGATTAAAATAATTTTATTACACTTTTTTTTTCTAGTTTTCCTTGCTTCCTTCATTGATGCTTCCTCCATTGATACTTCCCAGGGATTGCAGGTAGTTAATGTAGTTCCTTATTCCTTCCCTTTGATTATGGAGAAAGAAGTAGGTTATTTTTCTCCTTTATAAGTGGTTAATTTTGAGGAAGAAACAAACAAGAGAACCATCTGGTACAGGCAAAATGGATATCTTCTAACACTCTTTCCCTAACCTTCCACTTTTTATAACTTTTCCTAGATTTTCTTACATCTCTCTCTCTGTCTCTCACACACACACACACACACACACACACACACACACACACACACACACACCCCATGATAGGTTAGTAGGATCATAGATCTAGAGTTGAAAGGTCAATAGAGAGCATTTAATTCATCCCCTCATTTGACAGAAGAGAAAACTAAGACCTGGCCAGGGTTAGGATGGATTGGAATTCAGGTTATGTCACTCATTTTGAGATACGAGGAGTCCTTTTATGAGAAGTGATGTGAGTGAGGGACATACTCTAGGAATGGGGCCTTCTACAATCCAGTCTGGGGGTGGGAAATAGCAGGTGAACAGGGTCTAATGTGGGTCCTTTTAAGGTGCTGCCCTGGGGCCAGGGCCGAATAAAGCTCAGGTTGGTTCTTCAGAGAGGTGCTTAGGATCTACAACCTCTGCTCTTTCTTCTTCTTGGCAGTCTCTCAGCATCACCATAACATCGTTTTCTTTTTTCTTTTGGAGAGATTAAATGATTTGCCCAAGGTAATACTGCCAGTCCAGTAAGTGTTAAGTTTCTGAGGCCGAATTTGAACTCAGGTCCTCCTGACTCCACGGCCAGTACTCTATTCACTGTGTCACCTTAGCCGCCCCCATGACATCCTTTTCAAAGATCTCAAGGACTGGCTTTACTTCTGCTGCCCAGTAGTAGATATCCCAGTCATTACTGGGCCTGCTGTTCAGTCGGTCATAGAGGCTAAGCGGCCTCTGTCATTTGGGTCAGATTCTCCTTGGCAGAGAGGCTGAGCAGGATTCAGCTCTCCAGCACGCCTCCCTTCCTGTTTCCATAAAGGGCTCGGGGGAGCGCTCCTGCTTCATCTATGTGTTCACTCTTCCCATGGGCATAAGGGGATTTCAAGCATACCCTTTTGAGAGTCTGCTGGGCTGTCCCCTCGGTAGAACCGCCTGGACAATGAACTACCTACAAAGGGAGACACGAGTGTGTCTGGATAAGGCAGGAAGTCGAACTGCGGGCACAGAGGCCACCTCCATTTCCGCTCAGGCCTGAGAGGGAGCGCGTTTGCTCGCCACAGCCGAGTACCTCGCACGGGCCAGAACGCGCCCGTGGGCCCTCGGAAGGGAGATGGGAGGTGGGAGAGGCGGGGCTGTGCACGCGTGCGCTGCGCGAGCTATTCTGTCACTCTAGGACTCTTGACAAACCTCTCTGGCTCACATATCCATAGAGGAATGAATCTCTAACAGTGTTAAAAGGATCTAATAAGTCAAATTTACATATTGTTTTAAGATTTGCAAAACGCTTAGCTTACCACGATCCTGTAAGGCAGAGAATGAAAGGCTGCTATCCTCATTCCAAAAGAGAAAATCTCTCATGGCCACATTACTAGTACATGTCTGAGGTGGAATCCAAACCAGGTGTCCCCATCTCCCGTCCTGTCCTTTTCCCACGACACTATGCTATTTTGCTGTTATGGTGATGGGAGCAAATCATTATTTTGACATTTTATTTTTGTTTTTCAGTTGTATCTGACTCTTCACGACCCCATGTGGGGTTTTCTTGGCAAAGATAAGGAGTAGTTTGCCATTTTCTTCTCCAGCTCATTTTATAGATAAGGAAACTGAGGCAAACAGGGTTCAGTGACAAGTGTCAGAGGCTAGATTTGAACTTAGGTCATCCTATCTCTGGACCCTGGCACTCTATCCACTTTGTCACCTAGCTGCCCTTCATAAAGGATCGCAATACTTTGGAGGCCTTTCTCCAGATCTTCTGCAGGATTCAGACTATCCTTTGGACCTCCTTCACTCTAACAATACGACTGACCTAATTCCTTTTCCAGTTAAACATAGGCTCATAAGTACTCACAGGTTCATCCCCCTCTTCCTGATTTCCAGACTTCCAAATTATGCTGTCTCATCCTGGAACTTCCCTCAGTGTCCAGGATCTTCTTCCCCCAGAACATTCAACAACCCACATGATCTTTTCAAGCTGGGATATCCCTTGGTGAAACCTTCCCTAATTCTTCCAATGGTGAGATCCTCGTGAAGCCTCCATTTTGTGGATGGGCCCAGGATGGTCTTCATTCTCTTCCTGTTTCTGTCCTTGACTTCAAACCATGCCTCTAGGCCTGGTACTATCATGTCCTCCCTAACCCCCATCTCCCACCCAGATTTTCTGCTGCCTTTTGTGCGCTGTCTATCTTCATTAGAATGGAACCTCCTTGAGGACAGTGATAATCTTTGTTTTTGTTTGTATCTGTATTCTTAGTGCTTAAATCCAACTGCCCAGCTTTTAGCACTTAATAATGCTCATTTCCTTCCATCTCCGAAGTCATTAAGTCTAACTCTCTTAATTTACTGTTGAGGGAAGGGCAGATGGAAGAGGGGAAATGGTTTGCCCATTGTCATTTACAGCTTTTAAATAGCAGGGCCTAGAATCCACTTCTGGTCCTCTGATTTCAGATTCAGAATTCTTTCTACTACACCATATCATCTCTCCTGGATGATTTATTTTGTTCCATTTCTTGAATGCGAGTCATCCTCAGCCATATGCTGTATGTATCCTGCTTACACCCATCATGCATCTTTCCAATGCTCTTTGGGTCACCTGCAATTTCAGTTCTTTAGCGGTTTTGGCATTCTGTGATTCATAGGCATATAGCATCACTAGGAGAAAATTGGTGTTAAAAAGATGTGTTTTGTGTCAGCAGCTTGGATTGTTGAAAGCAGTACACAATTTTCTAAATGCATTCCAGCCCACTCTCATCCCTATTCAGTCCTGAGCCCAGCTCATTGTCCATATGCAGTGATTGTCCAGGAAAGATGGACTGATGGACTAACTCAGTGGGCTGCCCATCCAGCTGCACAGCATTATCTGGACAACAGGCATTCTTTATTCACTTGCTTCCCTGCTCTCTCCCCTAAAGGGATTGTTAGGCCCATCTTTTTTCAATGGCCTTGGATCTCATTGAGGAGGTCCTCTAGTGTTCTGAAGCTTGATTTATTCAGCCCTATGCTAACTGCAAACAGGAACATCTGGAGGGACTCACCATCAACCCCAACAGAAACCCAAAGTAAAAGTCCTCTGCTGGCTGAAAGGGCATGATATGTGGACTTCAGAGACTACAGGACAGGTAAGAAGTAAAACAAAAGACTCTCTTCTTTTTCTGGGCCTCAGTTTCTCTATCTGGGAAAGATTAAACTTAAACCAAGGATTCTTAGCCTGGCGTCTTAAAGGCAGAAATATTTCAGGGAATCTATAAACTTTGATGGAAAAAAACATACAGAGTTTATTTCAAATTTATTGATTCTCTTTGCAATCCTAGGTATTTTATATATTAAAAACATCATTCTGAGAAGTTATCCATAGGCTTCTGTAGTGGCAATGCAATATTTACAGCACCCATGATCACAATAAAGACCATGACTATAAGTATCTCATGATGTTCAATCATAAAATATACCAAACTTTCCAGATTGAGGATAGAACTGAAGCATTCATTCAGACACCAGAAAAACCAAATCCCAAAACCAGTAAGCCAATTCCATCATAGTACCAAAGATACTCAGAAGCCAAAATAACTCTGAGAGCCACAGTATCCTTCCCACAAACCAATACGAGATCAACATTTACTCACAAACCTCACTATCTCATTGCCAGAGTGTCCTCTCTCTCTCCTATCGTCTGGCTAGCTCTGACCAGCTTCCTGTGGGCTCTGCTTCCCTTTAGCAAACTTCTCCCATCACAGCATCCATGTGATTACATTCAGCCTATTAGGGGGCAGAGTTTACTTTCCAAGCAAAGGAGGTCTTCAAACTCCCCCCTATGTCTGTTAAGGGGCAAGGAAGATCTTCAAATTCCTATTCTCATTACAGCTTCATCAGACTGCTAGAGGGGTCCATGATTCAAAAAAGGTTAAGAAATAGCTAGATGAATTCAAATGGCTCTTCGAACTTGATGGTTCTTATTACTATAGTAGAAAGAGCTATGTTTTGGTAGAATGCACTCTGCATTGAGAGTCATAAAACCTAGGTTTGAATCTCCTCTCTACCACTTATAACCTGTGTGATATTAGATAAGTCCCTCCCCCTTTCTGGGCCTCTGTTTCCTCATTTATACAATGAGGAAGTTGAACTATATCAATAATATCAAACCCAAATAGAAATGGGAGCCATTAAACTACATAAGAATTTCTGGGGAGCCAAGATGGTAGAGTAGAAGCACAAACTTGGTGTCAGCTCAGGCTCCAAACAATTCCAGTACCTGTAAAAAAAATGACGCTAAACAAATTCTAAAACTACAGAACCCACAAAGTGACAGAGAGAAACAAATCTCTTGCTGAAGACAGCCCGGCAGGCCAACAGGAAAGGTCTATCACAACACACTGGGAGCTGAGAGCAGTGCTGCAAGAGCAGCTTGGTTCCAGTCCCAGAGTGGCCTTGACCAGTAGCGGCCAGAGTAGACTTCAGGAGAGTGAATAACCAGCAGCTGTGGCAGCATCCAGACTTTTCAACCCATAAATGCCAAAGTAAAAAGTCAGTGTAGAACTCTGTTTGAACAGGGGTGGACAGGAGAGTGCAGTCTGGCTTCTGCCCCTTGGGTGAGAAGCAGTGGAGGCACAGTGGCTGTGCCGCATGGCTTCCTCAGGAGCTCCTGGCCTGGAGATTGTAGGGGGACCAAGCAACCATTCAGAGGTTAAGCACTTTTGCATTAACCTGCTTGGATCTGGCTCACAGTCTTGGGTAGTGGACCTGGGGTGTGTGACCAGTGAGCCAGAGCATGTGGGGGCTGTAGAGACGGTGCCCTCCAAATAGCTCTGGCAGTTGTGAAAACCCCAGCAATTTGGGACAAAGATCTCTCCATTCTGGAAACAGAGTTCTACCATGGCATAGAGCTCAAATGTCAAGTAATTGGCTGGCAATATGAGCAAGCTCAGGAAGCAGAAACAGTCCATAGAATCCTTTTTTTGGGGACAAAAAAGATCAAGGCATGGAGCAGGAAGAAGACAGCAAAGTCAGAACTCCTACATCAGAAGCTTCTAAGAAAAATATGAATTGGGTACAGGCAATGGAGGAGCTTAAGAAGGATTTTGAAAATCAAGTAAGAGAAGTGAAAGAAAAAATGGGAAGAGAAATGAGAATGATGCAAGAAAATTATGAAAAGCAAGTCAACAGCCTGCTAAAGGAGACCCAAAAATACACTGAAGAAAATAGCACCCTAAAAAATAGACTAACTCAAATGGCAAAAGAGGCCCAAAAAGCCAATGAAGAGAAGAATGCCTTTAAAAGCTGAATTTGCCAGATGGAAAAAGAATTTTAAAAACTCACTAAAGAGAATAACTCCTTCAAAATTAGAATGGAGCAATTGGAAGCTAATAACTTTATGAGAAATCAAGATACTGTAAAACAGATCCAAACAAATTGAAAAATAGAAGGCAATGTAAAATATCTCATTGGAAAAACTACTGACCTGGAAAATAGATCCGGGAGAGATAATTTTAAAATTATTTGGCTACCTGAAAGCCATAATCAAAAAAAGAACCTAGAGACCATCTTTCATGAAATTATCAAGCAAAATTGCCCTGATATTCTAGAACTTAGATATTCTAAAACAGAAATTGAAAGAATTCACTGGTCACCTCTTGAAAAAGATCCCAAAAAGAGAATTCCTAGGAATATTATAGCCAAATTCCAGAGTTCCCAAGTCAAGGAGAAAGTATTGCAAGCAGTCAGGAAGAAACAATTTGAGTTTTGTGGAAACACAATCAGGATAACACAAGACCTAGCAGCTTCTATATTAAGGGATTGAAGGGCTTCAAATATGATATTACAGAAGTCAAAGGAGCTAGGACTAAAACCAAGAATCACCTACCCAGCAAAACTGAGTATAATGCTTCAGGGGAAAATATAGTC
>JAQQSV010001908.1:21634-42969 GCA_028646515.1 Pseudochirops corinnae
TCTCCTTGACTTGGGAACTCTGGAATTTGGCTATAATATTCCTAGGAATTCTCTTTTTGGGATCTTTTTCAAGAGGTGACCAGTGAATTCTTTCAATTTCTGTTTTAGAATATCTAAGTTCTAGAATATCAGGGCAATTTTGCTTGATAATTTCATGAAAGATGGTCTCTAGGTTCTTTTTTTGATTATGGCTTTCAGGTAGCCAAATAATTTTAAAATTATCTCTCCCGGATCTATTTTCCAGGTCAGTAGTTTTTCCAATGAGATATTTTACATTGCCTTCTATTTTTCAATTTGTTTGGATCTGTTTTACAGTATCTTGATTTCTCATAAAGTTATTAGCTTCCAATTGCTCCATTCTAATTTTGAAGGAGTTATTCTCTTTAGTGAGTTTTTAAAATTCTTTTTCCATCTGGCAAATTCAGCTTTTAAAGGCATTCTTCTCTTCATTGGCTTTTTGGGCCTCTTTTGCCATTTGAGTTAGTCTATTTTTTAGGGTGCTATTTTCTTCAGTGTATTTTTGGGTCTCCTTTAGCAGGCTGTTGACTTGCTTTTCATAATTTTCTTGCATCATTCTCATTTCTCTTCCCATTTTTTCTTTCACTTCTCTTACTTGATTTTCAAAATCCTTCTTAAGCTCCTCCATTGCCTGTACCCAATTCATATTTTTCTTAGAAGCTTCTGATGTAGGAGTTCTGACTTTGCTGTCTTCTTCCTGCTCCATGCCTTGATCTTTTTTGTCCCCAAAAAAAGGATTCTATGGACTGTTTCTGCTTCCTGAGCTTGCTCATATTGCCAGCCAATTACTTGACATTTGAGCTCTATGCCATGGTAGAACTCTGTTTCCAGAATGGAGAGATCTTTGTCCCAAATTGCTGGGGTTTTCACAACTGCCAGAGCTATTTGGAGGGCACCGTCTCTACAGCCCCCACATGCTCTGGCTCACTGGTCACACACCCCAGGTCCACTACCCAAGACTGTGAGCCAGATCCAAGCAGGTTAATGCAAAAGTGCTTAACCTCTGAATGGTTGCTTGGTCCCCCTACAATCTCCAGGCCAGGAGCTCCTGAGGAAGCCATGCGGCACAGCCACTGTGCCTCCACTGCTTCTCACCCAAGGGGCAGAAGCCAGACTGCACTCTCCTGTCCACCCCTGTTCAAACAGAGTTCTACACTGACTTTTTACTTTGGCATTTATGGGTTGAAAAGTCTGGATGCTGCCACAGCTGCTGGTTATTCACTCTCCTGAAGTCTACTCTGGCCGCTACTGGTCAAGGCCACTCTGGGACTGGAACCAAGCTGCTCTTGCAGCACTGCTCTCAGCTCCCAGTGTGTTGTGATAGACCTTTCCTGTTGGCCTGCCGGGCTGTCTTCAGCAAGAGATTTGTTTCTCTCTGTCACTTTGTGGGTTCTGTAGTTTTAGAATTTGTTTAGCGTCATTTTTTTTACAGGTACTGGAATTGTTTGGAGCCTGAGCTGACACCAAGTTTGTGCTTCTACTCTACCATCTTGGCTCCCCAGAAATTCTTATGTAGTTTAATGGCTCCCATTTCTATTTGGGTTTGATATTATTGATATAGTTCAACTTCCTCATTGTATAAATGAGGAAACAGAGGCCCAGAAAGGGGGAGGGACTTATCTAATATCACACAGGTTATAAGTGGTAGAGAGGAGATTCAAACCTAGGTTTTATGACTCTCAATGCAGAGTGCATTCTACCAAAACATAGCTCTTTCTACTATAGTAATAAGAACCATCAAGTTCGAAGAGCCATTTGAATTCATCTAGCTATTTCTTAACCTTTTTTGAATCATGGACCCCTCTAGCAGTCTGATGAAGCTGTAATGAGAATAGGAATTTGAAGATCTTCCTTGCCCCTTAACAGACATAGGGGGGAGTTTGAAGACCTCCTTTGCTTGGAAAGTAAACTCTGCCCCCTAATAGGCTGAATGTAATCACATGGATGCTGTGATGGGAGAAGTTTGCTAAAGGGAAGCAGAGCCCACAGGAAGCTGGTCAGAGCTAGCCAGACGATAGGAGAGAGAGAGGACACTCTGGCAATGAGATAGTGAGGTTTGTGAGTAAATGTTGATCTCGTATTGGTTTGTGGGAAGGATACTGTGGCTCTCAGAGTTATTTTGGCTTCTGAGTATCTTTGGTACTATGATGGAATTGGCTTACTGGTTTTGGGATTTGGTTTTTCTGGTGTCTGAATGAATGCTTCAGTTCTATCCTCAATCTGGAAAGTTTGGTATATTTTATGATTGAACATCATGAGATACTTATAGTCATGGTCTTTATTGTGATCATGGGTGCTGTAAATATTGCATTGCCACTACAGAAGCCTATGGATAACTTCTCAGAATGATGTTTTTAATATATAAAATACCTAGGATTGCAAAGAGAATCAATAAATTTGAAATAAACTCTGTATGTTTTTTTCCATCAAAGTTTATAGATTCCCTGAAATATTTCTGCCTTTAAGACGCCAGGCTAAGAATCCTTGGTTTAAGTTTAATCTTTCCCAGATAGAGAAACTGAGGCCCAGAAAAAGAAGAGAGTCTTTTGTTTTACTTCTTACCTGTCCTGTAGTCTCTGAAGTCCACATATCATGCCCTTTCAGCCAGCAGAGGACTTTTACTTTGGGTTTCTGTTGGGGTTGATGGTGAGTCCCTCCAGATGTTCCTGTTTGCAGTTAGCATAGGGCTGAATAAATCAAGCTTCAGAACACTAGAGGACCTCCTCAATGAGATCCAAGGCCATTGAAAAAAGATGGGCCTAACAATCCCTTTAGGGGAGAGAGCAGGGAAGCAAGTGAATAAAGAATGCCTGTTGTCCAGATAATGCTGTGCAGCTGGATGGGCAGCCCACTGAGTTAGTCCATCAGTCCATCTTTCCTGGACAATCACTGCATATGGACAATGAGCTGGGCTCAGGACTGAATAGGGATGAGAGTGGGCTGGAATGCATTTAGAAAATTGTGTACTGCTTTCAACAATCCAAGCTGCTGACACAAAACACATCTTTTTAACACCAATTTTCTCCTAGTGATGCTATATGCCTATGAATCACAGAATGCCAAAACCGCTAAAGAACTGAAATTGCAGGTGACCCAAAGAGCATTGGAAAGATGCATGATGGGTGTAAGCAGGATACATACAGCATATGGCTGAGGATGACTCGCATTCAAGAAATGGAACAAAATAAATCATCCAGGAGAGATGATATGGTGTAGTAGAAAGAATTCTGAATCTGAAATCAGAGGACCAGAAGTGGATTCTAGGCCCTGCTATTTAAAAGCTGTAAATGACAATGGGCAAACCATTTCCCCTCTTCCATCTGCCCTTCCCTCAACAGTAAATTAAGAGAGTTAGACTTAATGACTTCGGAGATGGAAGGAAATGAGCATTATTAAGTGCTAAAAGCTGGGCAGTTGGATTTAAGCACTAAGAATACAGATACAAACAAAAACAAAGATTATCACTGTCCTCAAGGAGGTTCCATTCTAATGAAGATAGACAGCGCACAAAAGGCAGCAGAAAATCTGGGTGGGAGATGGGGGTTAGGGAGGACATGATAGTACCAGGCCTAGAGGCATGGTTTGAAGTCAAGGACAGAAACAGGAAGAGAATGAAGACCATCCTGGGCCCATCCACAAAATGGAGGCTTCACGAGGATCTCACCATTGGAAGAATTAGGGAAGGTTTCACCAAGGGATATCCCAGCTTGAAAAGATCATGTGGGTTGTTGAATGTTCTGGGGGAAGAAGATCCTGGACACTGAGGGAAGTTCCAGGATGAGACAGCATAATTTGGAAGTCTGGAAATCAGGAAGAGGGGGATGAACCTGTGAGTACTTATGAGCCTATGTTTAACTGGAAAAGGAATTAGGTCAGTCGTATTGTTAGAGTGAAGGAGGTCCAAAGGATAGTCTGAATCCTGCAGAAGATCTGGAGAAAGGCCTCCAAAGTATTGCGATCCTTTATGAAGGGCAGCTAGGTGACAAAGTGGATAGAGTGCCAGGGTCCAGAGATAGGATGACCTAAGTTCAAATCTAGCCTCTGACACTTGTCACTGAACCCTGTTTGCCTCAGTTTCCTTATCTATAAAATGAGCTGGAGAAGAAAATGGCAAACTACTCCTTATCTTTGCCAAGAAAACCCCACATGGGGTCGTGAAGAGTCAGATACAACTGAAAAACAAAAATAAAATGTCAAAATAATGATTTGCTCCCATCACCATAACAGCAAAATAGCATAGTGTCGTGGGAAAAGGACAGGACGGGAGATGGGGACACCTGGTTTGGATTCCACCTCAGACATGTACTAGTAATGTGGCCATGAGAGATTTTCTCTTTTGGAATGAGGATAGCAGCCTTTCATTCTCTGCCTTACAGGATCGTGGTAAGCTAAGCGTTTTGCAAATCTTAAAACAATATGTAAATTTGACTTATTAGATCCTTTTAACACTGTTAGAGATTCATTCCTCTATGGATATGTGAGCCAGAGAGGTTTGTCAAGAGTCCTAGAGTGACAGAATAGCTCGCGCAGCGCACGCGTGCACAGCCCCGCCTCTCCCACCTCCCATCTCCCTTCCGAGGGCCCACGGGCGCGTTCTGGCCCGTGCGAGGTACTCGGCTGTGGCGAGCAAACGCGCTCCCTCTCAGGCCTGAGCGGAAATGGAGGTGGCCTCTGTGCCCGCAGTTCGACTTCCTGCCTTATCCAGACACACTCGTGTCTCCCTTTGTAGGTAGTTCATTGTCCAGGCGGTTCTACCGAGGGGACAGCCCAGCAGACTCTCAAAAGGGTATGCTTGAAATCCCCTTATGCCCATGGGAAGAGTGAACACATAGATGAAGCAGGAGCGCTCCCCCGAGCCCTTTATGGAAACAGGAAGGGAGGCGTGCTGGAGAGCTGAATCCTGCTCAGCCTCTCTGCCAAGGAGAATCTGACCCAAATGACAGAGGCCGCTTAGCCTCTATGACCGACTGAACAGCAGGCCCAGTAATGACTGGGATATCTACTACTGGGCAGCAGAAGTAAAGCCAGTCCTTGAGATCTTTGAAAAGGATGTCATGGGGGCGGCTAAGGTGACACAGTGAATAGAGTACTGGCCGTGGAGTCAGGAGGACCTGAGTTCAAATTCGGCCTCAGAAACTTAACACTTACTGGACTGGCAGTATTACCTTGGGCAAATCATTTAATCTCTCCAAAAGAAAAAAGAAAACGATGTTATGGTGATGCTGAGAGACTGCCAAGAAGAAGAAAGAGCAGAGGTTGTAGATCCTAAGCACCTCTCTGAAGAACCAACCTGAGCTTTATTCGGCCCTGGCCCCAGGGCAGCACCTTAAAAGGACCCACATTAGACCCTGTTCACCTGCTATTTCCCACCCCCAGACTGGATTGTAGAAGGCCCCATTCCTAGAGTATGTCCCTCACTCACATCACTTCTCATAAAAGGACTCCTCGTATCTCAAAATGAGTGACATAACCTGAATTCCAATCCATCCTAACCCTGGCCAGGTCTTAGTTTTCTCTTCTGTCAAATGAGGGGATGAATTAAATGCTCTCTATTGACCTTTCAACTCTAGATCTATGATCCTACTAACCTATCATGGGGTGTGTGTGTGTGTGTGTGTGTGTGTGTGTGTGTGTGTGTGTGTGTGTGAGAGACAGAGAGAGAGATGTAAGAAAATCTAGGAAAAGTTATAAAAAGTGGAAGGTTAGGGAAAGAGTGTTAGAAGATATCCATTTTGCCTGTACCAGATGGTTCTCTTGTTTGTTTCTTCCTCAAAATTAACCACTTATAAAGGAGAAAAATAACCTACTTCTTTCTCCATAATCAAAGGGAAGGAATAAGGAACTACATTAACTACCTGCAATCCCTGGGAAGTATCAATGGAGGAAGCATCAATGAAGGAAGCAAGGAAAACTAGAAAAAAAAAGTGTAATAAAATTATTTTAATCCAGATGTTTGAAACAGCCTTGGAGAATTGCATACCTCCCTCAGGGTGGAAGAAAGAACTCAACACATTTCTGCCCAGATACAGGATGATCAGGCAATCACTTTTAGAAATAATTGGAAGGCTATGGAAGGCCCCTCTTGCCCCTAAATTATCTGAACCCTTGACTTTGTCTCAGTTTCCAAAATCCTGCCCTCAGGATTCTTTTGTGTTGAGGAATTGGATTTCATTAAGGTGTACACTACCTACTAGGGATAATACATCTTATTGCAAATGAATATATCAACTACTTCCTAAGAGAAACAACTGAGGTCATTTTTGAGAAGACTAGGAAGAAAGAGAAGCTTCTACTCAAGAATCTCTACTACTTAGGATCACTGATACTTGGAGACAGAAGATCAGTGCTGCCATCTGGCTCTGACATTTACTACCTATATGACCTTGGGGAAGTCTCTGGGCTTAGTTCCCTCTACTGTCAAAGGGAGAAATTGGACCAGATGACCTCTCAGATTCTTTCCAGTTCTAATCTATGGTCTTCACATGCTATGACCTAATAGAAGATCTGACTTCCTAACCCCCTAATCACTTCCCTTCTCTCTGCCTTGGTTTTCTCTTCTGTAAAAGGAGAATAATAACAGCACCTACCTCCCAGGATTGTTGTGAGGATCAAATAAGAGAGGTAAAGCATGTTGCAAACAATATCAAAAAAGGACAATATAAGTGTTAGATACTGTTATTATTATTTTCAATAATTGCTTCTTCAGTTGCACCTAGTCACCTGGGTATTCTATTCTGTATGGGAGTTTGAGGTGTTTAGGTTTCTTTGTGCTTCTTAATTGAGGAAAGAGCAATAAAAAGGAACCTTCTTTGGGATACTGGTCTTTTTTCCAGGTTGAATAATGGAGCGATCAGTGAGGAAGATGACGCTCAGTCAGAGACAAAGATTCATCAAGGAAACAAAAACAAAAAACAAACACACACACACAGACACACACACACACACAAAACAAGAATCTTGAGCAGACCAAGAGAATGTGTCACCTATGTTTAACTGGAAAAGGAATTAGGTCAGTCATATTGTTAGAGTGAAGAAACTGAGGCAAATATGATCTTCAAGAGAATCTCAGTAAACAGCCAAAAATGGGGAAATGTAAAAAAAGGAAACATAGCCTTTTAACACTTGAACCATAGCTCCTTCATGAGAGTTGAGGTGTATGTGATATAGACTCCCTCCCATCAAGGGAAACATGCAAACTTCTATTTTCATCCTCATTGGCACAACCCTATATTACTGTTGTGTCCTCTACCTCTCTCAAATTGTATGTAGAGCTACAGTGACATTTTTATAATTTCCACCCTCCATTCTTCATCCCCCTGACACCTTCCTTATACTCAACTTAGTTGTCAGAAGCCAAGGTCCCTAGGAAGAGAATTTGCAAATCTAGATGCATAGCCTTGATTCTCATTGTCATTGTGACTGGGTTTGTTTATAAAGAATAACTGTCCCTCCCTGCCCCACCTCCAATTTGGAAGGTGACAGTAGAGGGGTTCCCAGTGATTCTTTAGAATGACCCTTGTTTCCAGTGGTTTCCAAACTGTTTTGAATATGAGAACATCACCTCTTCACTATTGCGGTTAGATTCAATCTAATTTCACAAGCATTTATTAAGGCCTACAAAACTGGGGACATGGAAGTGAGAAAACTGTTCCTCCCCTTGAGGAGTTTATATTCTATGGGTTAACAAATAATGTTGTTTTTTAAATCCTTATTATGGATTAACTCCCTCTCTAGGACTCTACAGTACTCTTCTATCTAGCCAAGTTGGCCTTCTTAGGATTACTTACATATAATCTAGTTCCTTTGCATTGGCTGACTTCTACACCTGGAGCATACTCTTTCACTTACTTCTATGTCTTAAAAATCCTTTGGAGATTTTTTAAGGCTTGGTTTAAGTACAACTGTCTGCATGAAATCTTTCCTATTCCAGCCCACCCAGATGCTAGTGCCCTCCATCCCCCAAACATCTTGTACTTATTTAATATATATTCTCTATATGTTCACATATGTATAGATTGTCTCCTCTGATAGAATGTAAGCATCTGGAGGGCAGGGACTGGTTCATTTTTGTTTCTGAATCCCCAATGACTAGCACAGTGCATGGCATACAGTGGGAATTTAATAAATATTTCCTGATTAACTAATTCATTGAAATTTAAGACCATTCTTACCATGAATCCCTTTTAATGGCTTATTCTATACTTTTTCTGTCTCTCTTATTAATTATATATCTATTATATTATAATTATAATTATTATATTATGTTAATATGTATTATATTAAATATTATACTATTATAATTATATTGTAATATAATTATTTATTATGTATGTATTATAGATATTTAGTATATTTAATAATGTGACAGTTGTGTGTTTAATTAGAAACACTGAGGAGGTATGTGCTTATTTGGGGGTTCCCCTAAGTTTAGGAGGGGCTTTTCTCAGAGTGTTTTAGTTGACTGAGTCAGCAGTGAAATGTGGTGGCCCCCCAAAAGCAAATGCAGTTTGGCTGAATTAAAAGAATCATGGCTTCTAGGAATACGGATGTGAGAGTCCCTCTATATATTCTACTCTGGTCAGACTTACCTGGAGTAGTGGATTCAGTTCTGGACACTCTGTGTTGGGAAACTGGAAAGAAAAGAAAATAATTAGAATGGTGAAAAGACTTTGAGGACATGCCATCAGAGGATGGATGGTTTAGAAGTAGGGATATTTAGCCTGGGGAAGAAAGGGCTTGAGTAGATAGGTGGGAACATGATGGCTATCTTCAAGTATTTGTAAGACTGCCTTGTGGCAAAAAAAAAAAAAAAAAAAAAGAATTAGATTTGTTCTGTTTGAACCCAGAGAGCAGAATGAGGAGTAGTCTCTGGAAATTTTAAAAAATAGTAAATTTAGGTTCGATGACTGCCAGGGAAAATTTTTCCTGACAATTAGAACAATCCCAAAATGGATGGGAATGGGTGCCTCAGCAGGTAGAGCTCCCTCTCTAGAGGTCTTCAATCAAAGGCTGGATGACCACTTATTGGGCAACACTTATTGGGTGTTCGAGTGGGAATTCTTGTACATGTGTGGATTGTACTATGTGGCAGCAAAGGTCCCATCAAACTCTGTAATTCTGTTATTGTCTTCTTTAAGACTGAAATCTATGCTACTACAATATAAGATATATGGTGATTTTTGATATTTGGAATTAATGAAATTACCCATCCATGGATGGAATTGTAGTCTCTTTGGAAAGATCTCCCTGACTTGATCAGTTTCAGAGCAACTTCAGTTACAACTTAGTGAGGGAACCAAGATTAAAAAATTGCATTTGTTAATAACAAAATTTATCTGGAAGAACATCAGATAAAGAATGTTAAGAGAATCAATGGAAGAAAATGTGAAGGAAAGTGGTCTAGCAGTATTATATCTTAAACTGTTTTGCAAAGTGGTAATCATGAAAACAAGAAAATCTGGTCCATGAACACAATCTAAGAAACAGAATGGTGGATCAGTGGAGTAGATTAGGCATACAACACACAGCAAGAAATGATTATAGTAATCTAATGTTTGATAAACCCAAATATTTTTTTTCTTTTGGGACAAAAACTAGCAATTAGACAAAAATAACTGGGAGAACTGGAAAGCAGTTTGGCAAAAACTAAGCATAGACTAAAATCTCACATCATGTGCCAAGAAAAGATCAAAATGGGAACATGACTTAGACAGAAAGAGTGATATCATAAGCAAATCAGAGGAGCATGGAATAGCTCACCTGTCAGATTTATGGATAAGAGAATAATTTATGACCGAACAAGTGATTAAAATGGATCATAGGAAATAAAATAAGTAATTTTGATTACCTTAAATTAAATTAAAGTTTTTGTACAAACAAAACCAATGCAGCCAAGATTGGAAGGAAAGCAGGAAACTAGGGGGAAATTTTACAGCAAGTTTCTTCTATAACAGGCTCATTTCTTAAATATATAAATAATTGTGTCAAATTTATAAGAATACCAACCATTTCCCAGTCAATAAATGGCCAAAGGATGTGAACAAGAAGTTTTCAGAAGAAGGAATCAAATCTATCTACAATCATATGAAATAATGCTCTAAATAACTATTGATAATTTTTTTTTTTAGTTGTTTTCAGTCATGTTTAGCTCTTTGTAACCCCATTAGGTTTCTAGGATACTGGAAAGGTTTGCCATTTCCTTGTGCAGATCATTTTGTAGATGAGGAAACTGATCCAAACAGGGTTAAATGACTTGCTCAGGATGACACAGCTAGTAAATGTTTGAGGCAGGATTTGAACTCATCTTTCTGACTCAGTATTCTATCCACTGCCCCACCCAGCTGCCCAACTATTGATTAAATAAATGCAAATTAAAACAACTCCCAAGTACAATCTCTCACCCATCAAATTCTCTACTATGACACAAAAGGAAACTGACAAATGTTGAAGGGGATATAGAAAAAATGGAATGCTAATACACTGTTGGTGGAATTGTGAACAGATCCAACCATTGCGGAGAACAATTTGGAACTAAGCCCAAAGGCAATAATACTGTGCATACCTTTTAACCCAAACAGTACCACTGCTAAATCTGTACACTAAAGAGATCAAAGGAAAAGGACCTATCGGCACAAAAAATATTTACAGCAGCTCCTTTTTTGTGGTAAAGAATTGGAAATTGAGGGGATGCCCATAAATTGGGGAATAGCTGAACAAATGGTGGTATATGATTGTGATGGAATACTTTGGGGCTATAGGAAGTAACAAGCAGAATGCTTTCAGAAAATCCTGGGAAGATTTATATGAAGTGATGCAAAGAAAAGTGAATAGAACCAGGAGAACATTGCACATAGTAACAGCAATCTTGTATGATAATCGACTGTGAATGCCTTAGCTATTCTGATCAATACAATGATCCAAGACAGTTCCAAAGGATATATGATGAAAAATTCTATCTACCTCCAGAGAAAGAACTGATGGAATCTGAATGCAGATTGAAGCATAATTTTTTTCACTTTACTTATTTTTCTTGCCTTTTCTATGCAACTTGACTAATGTAGAAATATGTTTTGCATGATTTCACATATATAATTGATATCACATTTCTTGCCTTCTCTGGGTGGGGGAAGGGAAGGAGAGAATTCTGAACTCAAAATTTTTGAGAAATGACTGTTAAAAACAAATAATAATTTCTTTTAAAAAGAAAGAAAAAATATTACCTGTTTTAACTACTCTTTGAGGGTATTGTCCTTTATTTGTAGATAGATAGATTTTTTAAAAAATAACCAATGCTCCTATAATATTGGTTGCATCTACAGGCTAAGTATAGTATGTAAAGTTAGAAAGCCCTAAGATGTCAGTATCCTTGGGGTTAGGAGATGATACAGTGTATCAGAGCAAAATCCCCAAGTTATAATTCTTTAACTTTACCATGTTTAATTAGTCACTCTAATTAACCTTTTTTTTTTTTTTTTGGTTCACAAGTTTCAAGGATTATACTAAATGCATTGCAAAATTAATCACATTTTAAAATATGCTGAAGAGATTTCAAGAAACTCAAAAGTAGCTTATATGGCACTGTCTTAATTTCCATTGCTTCAGTGACTTCCAAAGTAGACAATGCTTTTCTCTCAATTTGCACCCACAGGCCCACACTTTCCACAGAAAGAGGAGCTTGAAAATGGAGTGAGGTTATGGGAATTGGACCCATCTCTTGGATAAATACATGTCTTTTTCTCAGCATTTGGAGTGAAGAATTTGTCATGCATAAAGTTTTACTGTTAAGTCTTAGCCACATGGAGCTGAAGTTTCCCAGCCCATTGAGAGCTTCTAGAAAGAGCTGTTAAGAAAACAGCATTTGGAAGAAACAGGGCAGGACATATTACCAGTGCAAATTTCTCACCCTACGTTGGCCTAGAAGCTCCTAGCTAGCTGTTAGGCATCTGGGATTGCTCTATTATTGGGTGAAACCATCATCTAGTTTGTGTCTCCAAAGGGGGAGACACCACAGAACCACAAGCTTACCCTGGGAATGCAACTGATGAAAAAAATGAAGCATTAGAAAATCCTGCCAGAGTTAGCATTCTCCCACTCCAAGCTTTTTCAAAGGTGTAGAGCTCAGTGATTCCTAAATTGTCCTCAGGATAATACCAAGAGCATTGACCAAATACTAGGCTGTTGAAAATTTCTATATCTCTTAGAAAAATTCTCTGGAAATAAGAAAGAGAAAGAAGGGAGGAGGGGAGGAAGGAAAGAAGGAAGGAAGGAAGGAAGGAAGGAAGGAAGGAAGGCAGGCTCTGTGTAAAACTTTGATATTTTTGTCTCCTAAATACTAGAATATAAGAATGAATGAGCAAAAATGGAAATAATCAATATTCATAATCTATAGGGGTGTGTATTTCCACAGATCAATGGGCAAGAGTAAGATTGTAACCATTTATAATGTATGTTGTAGGCACAATATCAAGTCAGGGCATGAACAGTTTGCTTGAGCTTTGGGTACCTGCAGCTGCTTAGCCATCACTCAGGAACCACAACACAGCTACAAAAGTGAAGATTCTCTGTTCTCTTGGCTGGGCCTGGATCAAGATGGTGGGTCTTTCACCTAAGAAAGGAACCAGTGAGCACCTTCCTATTTCCCTATACTTCCCCTGGGATAAATCTTCCCCACTGCTGGATAGTCTCAGGGAATCCCCAGGCCCTCATTAATTAAAGAGGGACAAGGAACCTTCTTCAAAGTAAGGTAACAATTTGGCATTTGTCCTCTTCATTTTCAAATGGGCAGTCTTAAGCCAGCTTGTTTATTATCGACAGTCAACAAAGGTGTGGTAGAGTGAAGACTGCTTTCAAGACTTCCTTTCAAGCTTCAGTTTCCTCATCTCTAAAACAGGGATGTTAAAAAACAGTAGTCAAATGAGAGAGCACATATAAGGTCCTAGGCAAACCTTGAAGTGCTAAATAAACATCAGCTGTTGCTAACTTCTCTCTAACTTACAATCTTGGAGAGTTAACTAACACTCAGAGCAGTAAAGTTTCTCCCTGTGGTCTCAAAGTTAATAAATATGAAGAGTAAATTTTGAATTGGGCAGCCAGGAGGCACAGTGGATAGAGTACCAGGCCTGGAATCAGAAAGACCTGAGTTCACATCCAGTCTCAGATACTAGCTGTGTGATCCTGGGCAAGTCACTTAACCCTATGTCCTGAAAGTAAGGGAAGTTCCTCCTATGTGTTCTCTCATACTCCTTTCCCTCTCTCTAGTTTTGGCACTAATTTGGGAGGCTTTCTTCTAAGCAGGCCTTAGTTTTTTCATCTCTAAAACGAGCTGGAGAAGGAAATGGCAAACTACTCCAGCACCTTTGCCAGAAAAAACCCAAATGGGGTCACAAAGAGTCAGACAGGACTGAAAACGATTGAACCACCATAACAGACTTTGAATCCTCTTCTCCTTGAATTGAATCACCATGTGGTTGTGTAGACTCAGTCTCAACATAGCTTCTCTCATGAGAGAGATTGTAGACTTACATACAGGCTACCTCTTGTCTTTGGCTATGTATTGTTTGAAGGAATGGGGATTATATTATCTGCTTTTTGTTTACTGTTTAATTATTTTTATTTATTCACTTAATATTTATTTATTTACTGCTTATTGACTGTATCCCCTCAGTGTGTGTTTATAGACACTATGGGAAACCAGAAAGGCCCAGACAGTTATGGCTCCATAAAAAAAAAAAAAAAAAGAGTTCTTTCTCCTTCACTTTGGGCCTGCTTAGAAGAAAGCCTCGCAAATTAGTGCCAAAACTAGAGAGAGGGAAAGGAGTATGAGAGAATATGTGGGAGGAACTTCCCTTACTTTCAGGATATTGTAGCAGATACTGGAATGAGATTTTGGATCCTGAAATGGTTCCCCCATATACTTGGAATGGATGTTTGGCTCCAGGAACTTCTATGTTATTGTTGGAATGATCTCTCTCTAGGAGCTGGTGTCCCTTTCAGACCTGACTTGGCCTTTGCTTGAGGGACTAGACACAAACAAGAGAGATGTTTATTTTAATGAAAGTTGCAATACAGAGATTGTCCCTTCAGAAATTTGCTATGGTCTGGTTTTGTTCTTCCAGATAAAGCCAGCTTTTTAAAAAATAGGTTAAATCATAGTGTGTTTTTTGTGTCAAAATTACTGAATTGATGCCATTAAGCATGTATTGTTTAGCATATAATATCTTTAGGTCTGCCTTAAGTTATATTACCTAATATTTTTAAAAGAGAAAGCCAGACAGACAGACAGGCAGACAGGCTCATTCCATGTATCACTTGTATAAAGAGATGTATAACATCTCTGAGCCTCAGTTTCCACATTAAGAAAATAAGGGGGATGAACTAGATGGATTCTGAAGTCCTGTCTAGCTCTAGAGAAATCTAAAAAGAAACCCTGACACACTAGGCAGACTGATGCCTTCATTTCATCCCACTCATTTGGGAGGTTTTCTTCTATGCAGGCCTAAGTGAAGGAAGTGAATTTTATTATTATATAGTCATAACTGCTAGAGCCTTCCTATTTTCCCATGGTGTCTAAGACTGTACCCTGAGGTCAAGAAAGAATACACATCTAAGGCTGGAAGGAACCTTAAAGGTCATTTACTCCAGTCCTTTCATTTAGTAAAGGATATTTCATCTGATGAAGAAACTGAGGTCCAAGCAAATTAACCTACTCATTGGCAGTCACCAAAGTGGAAAGTGGCAGATTCAAGATCTGAACTCTGATCCTGTGACTTTTTCCACTGTACCCATCCTAGGTTGTCATGTTTTTTTATTTTGTTTTGTTTTGTATACTATCACTGAGACAACAGTTTAATGGAAAGACAGGTGAGGGAAATAGTATGGTACCTAATGCAAAACAAACTGGATTGGAAGTTATGTCCTGTGTTACAATCACAGGCCCTTCAACAAGTCCTTGACATCGGACAAGTCCTTTCCCTTCTATGGTTTCAATTCCACCCTGTGTAAAAGGAGAGAAGTGGATTAGTCAACTTATAGGTTGTTGATGTTCATCCTTCATTTCAGAGAGGACAAATAACATCATGAGATAATGTCTTGACTTGCCTGTAAGTTAGGTTTAAGTGAGTCAAAACCACTCAAAGTCATCAGCCTCACTCTCTTCTAGACTCCTCAAGATCTAATGGAAAGACAAAAGTCAAGATGACTAGTGATAGCCCAGGACTCAGTGGATGACCTTGGTGTCTTAGATGTCTGACTAAACTCCACAACACCTGCTTCAGTTGCCTTCATGGCCTTTGGAACAAATTGTTCTCATCTGTCCATCACAGCACTGACTGTGATTATAAATATTCCCGTATAGTGCTTGATCACAAAATATAAGATTCTCCATATAGAGGACAGAACCAAAACATTTAAACACAAGAAAATCGAATCCCAAAACCAGTAAGCTGGTTCCATCATAGTAGCAAAGAAGCTAATAAACCATAAGAACACAGAGACCCACAGCATCCTTTAGCTTTCCCACAAACCAACATAAGATCAATATTTACTCATGAACCTCTCTATCTTCTTGCCTGAGCTCCTCTCTCTCCCACTATCTCTCTAGCTCTGACTCCTAGATTCCTGTGGTTCTGCTCTACCCTTCAGCAAACCCCTCCCATCAAATGCTCCATGTGATTACATTCATCCTATTAGGGGACAGAGTTTACTTGCAAAGCAGGGAACATCTTCAAATTTTCCCCAGGTCTATTAAGGTGCAGGGAAGATTTTTAAATTCCCATTCCCATTATACCATTCTACTGGGGAACTCTTAATATGCTTGGGGTAGATACCCCTGTAATTCACCAATAGGTTTCTTTTTTTTTTCTTCCTTCCTTCTACCCTCCCTCTTTTCTTTTCTTCCTTTCTTCCTTCTTTCCTTCCTTCCTTTTTTCCTTCCTTCCTTCCTTCCACCCTCCCTCTTTTCTTTTCTTCCTTCCTTCCTTCCTTTTTTCCTTCATTCCCTCCCCCCTTCTTTCTCTTTCTTATTTCCAGAGAATTTTTCTAAGAGATATAGAAATTTTCAACCACCTTCCTTCCTTCCTTCTTTCCTTCCTTCCTTCCTTCCTTCCTAATTTGGAGGTAATTGGGGTTAAGTGACTCGCCCAAGGCCACACAGTTAGTAAGGATCAAGTGTCCAAAACCAAATTTGAACTCCAGGATTGGTGTTCTATTCTCTGCATCACCTAGCTGCCCCTATTTACTAGCCATCCCATAAATTACCCTTAACCTGGTTTCCTGGGGTATGGCCACTGGTCATACTTAACTTCTTAGAGCCACAGGTGAAAGTAGGGAGAAGATGGACACCAAAGATGAGTGAACAGCCCTGAAAAGGCTCAGCAGGCCCTCACATCAGATGCTAGTCCTTCCCGAATATCCCATACACCCCTAAAGATTGTGTGGTTTTGTGAAGTTATATATCTCAGAAAGAAGTTTTAGGTAATTTTGGATCTATGGACTATATCAAAGGATATTTATTTTGGAACCAGTGAAAAGAAGATGGGATTATTATTGATCCTGGACTTATCCCAGCATTGTTTCTCTTTCCTGGAATGCTCCTTCCTACTCCTCTTCCCCTACCCCAAATCCCAATCCCACCTCCTCCATGAAACACAGCGGTCTCTTCTTCCTTTGAACTCAGAAGGCTTCGGGGTACAGTGGAAAAAGCATTGTTCCTTGTGTCCCAAGACCTCAGTTTGAATCTCTTCCCAAAGCACTTTTCATCTTGTGATTTTAGGCAGGTTGTATAACATTCCTGAGCTTTGGTTTCCTCAAATAAAAAATAAAGGGGTAGAGCAGATGACCTGTAATGTCTAACAGCCATCAGACTCTACAACACTATATAATACCTCATATTCCAAAATCAAACATTGTTATATTTCCCATATTTCATATGTATCCTCCCATAAAGCATTAAGATTCAGATACTATATTTTTTTTTCCCCCCTTAGGAGGGGAAATATGAGATTTAGAGTTAGAAGGGATCTTAGGGATGATTCAGTTCAACCTCTTCATTTTTCAGGTGTGGAAACTGAGGTTCAGAGAGGTTAAAGCTTTTCCCTATGGTCATCTAGCTGGTTCGTAAGTGGCAGAATTAGGACTGAAACCTAGGTTCTTTGATGACAGATCCAAGCCTCTTTTGACTCTCTCCTACTGCCTGGCTCCCAGCTGTCCTTCAGCTAACATCTTATGCCAGCACCATATCCCGCTATCCCCTGTAGCACCTTCCTGCAGAGACAGTGCATGAGGAGCACTATGGGAAAAGAGAAACAGGCCTGATTTAAAATACTCCCTAGGCTGCTGACAGGGCCGCCAGGCTAATTGTGGAGCATGGTCCGGCAGCAAGCTGATTGCAGTTTCTGCTTTGCCCTGATCTTAGTGCTGCCTGTGTCTTTGCTATAAGGGTTTTCATATGAGGCAGGAAAGTGGACTCCCGATGAGACAAAACAATTTTTTCAGTGCGGGAAAGGGAAAAGACGGGCAGGAGAACTCAGATAAGTGGCCACAAGCCTGATGAAAAGCGGAAACAGCCAGGAGAATTTGGGATGAAGATTAAAAGGGTCAGGGCTGTTTGCTTTAAGAAATGTAGAATTTAAACAAAAAAAAAAAATGGCACGAAAGCTTCAGGGAACTGAAGAATGGATTGCATCTATATGCTGAAGAAAGGAAGGAGCTGGAACTTCCTACAGGTTGATGAAAAATTTACTATTATTCTTTATGTAAAAGATATCAATAATCCAGTAGACCCAATTGTGTATTTATATTGGGTCAAATGGAAAGGGACATTTTGCATTTTGATGATTGCTAGGAAAGAAAACTGCTATTTGACATGCTTGGGTCCAATATCGATAGGAATTTTTGTACCAAAAAAATTAGTGAATTTGGAATCTAAGATTCTGATTTTGAATCCTGGCTCTGCTACATACTACTTGTGAGACCTTGGTCAAGTCACTTTTCTTTCTGGGCCTGAGTTTCCTCATTTGTAAAATGAAAGGGTTGGTCTAATTCAGGTTTTCTTAACTATTTTATGTTATGGACTCTTTTGGCAATCTGGTGAAAGCTATGAACCCCTTCTCAGAATCTTGTTTTACATGCATAAAATAAAATATACACAATTACAAAGGAAATCAATTATATTGAAATATTGTTATAATGTATATATTTTGAAAAATAGTGCACAGATGCAGAATTAAGAGCCCCAAGACTAAATAATGATTATAGTTCCTTGCAGTTTTAAATCCTAGGCACCATGTGCAATTCCCTCCCACTCCCATTCCCCCATCTCGGTGTGATACAAGCTCTTGAAGGCAGAGAAGGCTACTTCATCTGTATCCCTCAGAAACAAATAGTATATTCTATCACCTAGTAGGTGCTTAATAAATGTTTGCTATTTAATTGATTAACTGATCTTAAAAAGCAAGGTTGAGATCTGACTAGTTTGGGGAAATGTTTTTCAAGAAGAACCAGGATCAGGAAATGAAAATCCATAGTCAAGATCATAATTAGCTTAATTCAGCCCTTCCCTTGAGATACAAAAGATGCTTCATCATGATGTGAAGATGACCCTGATTTCTTGAAGTCTCTGGGACAGTAGTCAATCTAAGCTAGAAAATATGAATTAAGCAATATCCTTTGTCCAAGGACTTGCCTGGTTAAATTCAGAGAAACTCATTACCAGGTGGGTCATAAGGAGATTATATTTTTGGCCACCATATCTTTCAAAGACTATACCAAGGCATGAAGAGTTTACAATCTGGACCAGTGGTAAAAAGCTTTCTCTTTCACACATGCCAATCACAAACCCCTGAATTCACCTAGCTTCTGTTAACACTGCATTGTGAAGTGTGCTACAGAAAAAAAACAAAGCAAGATAAAACAAAATATTAGTGATGGTCAAAGGTTCAGACCCATGTTGAAAGTAGATAGGCCTAGGATGGCTCATCCAATCCAGCCCTCATGAAGAAAATGAGGCCCATAGAAGTTAACTGAGTCTCCCAGGAGCTTTACATGAGTTCAAAGTTTCCCCCTACCTTTCCAATCTTCTTATGCCTCCTTCCCCAAGATTCTTTGACAATGGCCTCTTTGCTGTTCCTTGAAAAAAACACCCCATCTCTTGATTTTAGGCAATTTTACCGGCTGTCTGCCATGTTTGGGATGCTCTCCCTCCTCTTGGCTTCCCTGGTTTCCTTCCAGTCCCAGCTAAAATCCTACCTACTACATGAAACCTTTCCCATCCCTCTTAATTATAGTACCTTCTTTCTGTTGATTACTTCCTATTTTTCCACTATTTAATTTGTTGTGTATATTTGTTTGCAAACTATCTGTGAACTCAAGGGTAAGAACTGTCTTGTCTTTCTTTGTATTTCCAGCACTTAGTAAGTGCCTAGCATGTAGTAGGCACTTAATAAAAATTTATTGACTGACTGATGTTTTCATTTGGAGGTCCAGAATTCCTAGTCATGTCATTAGGCTGGTGGTAGTTTCCCAATCTTACAGTCAAAAGACCGCAATGTATATGGGTACAATGCACGGTCCACCTCACTCTGAGTTTTATTTGGAGTGGTTTATTTCACAGAATGAGATTGCCACAGTGTACATAGTGTAGTTATAGCCTTGTTCAGCAATGTTCAGCTTTGGTTTGACTCATGTAGACAAATCCACCTTGATAAAAATCCACTTTGAGACCTGAATATTTGGAGAAGCTACTGAGAATGCTTAAATTGTGTAGACATACTCTTTGCCATTTTCTGGTATTCTTTCATCCAAATTGTGCTTTCTTCTGGTTCATGTTAAGTGTAGAATCAGTTTTCCTTGGAAAAAAAAATAAAACTTCATAGCAATATAAGAATTTCAAACTGATTTTTTAATGTATATTTTGGATCTCCCAGTTCCCTCGCACCTTATTTCAACAGCCTGCTGAGGGGTGGGGGGGAATGCCTGCCTCAAGTCTCTCCCCACTCCAATCCACCCTTCATTCAGCCACCAAAGTGACTTTCCAAGTCTGATCATGTCACCTCCCTATTCAGTAAATTCCAGTGGCTTCCTTTTGCCTCTAGGAGCAAATACAATATGATGTTTGGTATTCAAAGCCTTCATACCCTAGCCCCCTCCTACCTGTCCAGTCTTCTTATATCTTACATACTCTTTGATCCAGTGGCATTGGCTTCTTGTCTGTTCAATTTCTTGACTCCCGTCATTCTCTCATTCCATCCCTGGAAGCTCTCTCTCATTTGTTACAACTCCGACCTCCCTGACTTCCTTTAAAAACCAGCTAAAATCTCACCTTCTACAAGAAACCTTCTCCAGCTTCTCAATTCCAGTGCCTCCTCTCTGTTAATAATTTCCTATTTATTGTGATAATTTTGAATTTATTTGTTTGCATGTTGTCTCCCCAATCAGTTTATAGCTACAAAGGACATCGTAAGTCATAGGATCACAGATCTAGAAATGGAAAGAACTGCATCTAGTGCAACTTTTTCATTTTACAGATGAGGGAAATGAGGCTCATATTATCATTCTATTATATTTGGCCTTGGTCTTCATATTTCATTTTTGGAACATATTCAGTCATAGGGTAGGGATCAAGAGATCTGGCTTCCAGTCTCCATTCTGCTGCCATCAGTGGGAACATGGGCAAGCCTTTGTCACTCTCTCGTCCTCCACTCCTGTTTATACAACTAAGGTAATCTAAGTAGGAATAAGGGAAGGGAAGCATTTATATGGTGTCTCCTATGTGCCAGTCACTGTGCTAAACACTTTTTTTTACAAAGATTCTTTCATTTGATCCTCACAACAGCCCTAAATGTATGTGCTATTATTATCCCCATTTTATAGTTGAGGAAATAGTGGCAAACAGAAGTTAAATGATTTGTCCAGAATCATATAAATCATAAGCATCTGAGGGGATCACAGGTAGGTTCAGCATCCTATCCACTTGCCATCAGCTATCCCCTTAGCCCCAAGTTTTGAATTTCTTCCTTCCTTCCTTCCCTCTTCCTTCCTTTTTCCTTTCTTCCTCCCTCCCTCCTTCCTACCTTCCTTCCTTCTTTCCTTCCTTCCTTCCTTCCCTCCTTCCTTCCTTTCTTTCTTCCTTCCTTCCTTCCTTCCTTCCTTCCTTTCTTTCTTTTTCTCTTTCTTTCTTTCTTTCTTTTTTATCTTACTTATATTTTGCCAAAGCTAATAAAAGAATGAGCTCATTTTAATTTTAAACAGAGAATCATCACAGAATGATAGGAAAGTAAAACTTGAACTGAACATTCAACAATAACAAACAAATAAACATTTAT
>JAQQSV010001909.1:0-21514 GCA_028646515.1 Pseudochirops corinnae
ACTGACCTTCCCCATGACTTCCTGGGTCCTTGATAACAAGCCTTGTCTTATCCAAGCTACTTCTCAGGTATGGTTGACTATTCTATTAGTACTAATATTCCAGGATATGATTGAGATAAGGATACTTGAATCTTTGTCATTTAAATCTTTAAAAACTTTGTTCTAAGCATCAGTAAATGGAGTTCATGGTTCCTCCTTGGACTACCCACATTGTCTGGCTATTTTTCTCTCTTTCTCTCACATCTCTGCTCATACCTGAGGCTGGTACTTGTGTGGCACCCTACAGAATCTGATCACAGAAAGTTATTAGGGTGACAGGGAAGATCAATATGGGAACTCAGAAGACAACAATGTCAAAATACCTGCAGGCAAATTCCCAAAGAAAAACAGAAAATAGTCTCTAACCCAGAAAGAACTCGTGGAAGAACTCAAAAGGAAGCTTTAAAATCAGGTAAGAGAGGTAGAGGAAAACATGGGAAAAGAAATGAGAGTGAAGCAAGAAAATTATGAAAAAAGAGTCAATAGCTTGGAAAAAGAAGACAACTGCTTAAAAAGTAGAATTGGTCAAATGGAAAAAGAAGTGCAAAAGCTAACAGGAAAATAATTTCTTAAAAGTTAGAATTGACCAAGTGGAAGCGAATGAAGGAAAGGGAGAGGTAGAATGGGGCATGTCACCATTAATACACTATTGGTGGTGGTATGAACTGATCCAACCATTCTGGAGAGCAATTAAGAATTATGCCAATAGGACAACCAAACTGTGTGTATCCTTTGATCTAGCAATAACACTACTAGATATATGTCCCAAAGAGATCATAAAAAAGAGAAAAGAACCTATATGTGCAAAAGTATTTATAGCAGCCCTTTTCATGGTAAATATTGGGAACTGAGAGGATACCTATCAGTTAGGGAATGACTAAACAAGCTGTGGTATATGGATATAATGGAATACTATTGTGCAATAAGAAATGATAAACAGGCAGATTTCAGTAAAACCTGGAAAGACTTACACAAATTGATGCAAAATGAAATGAGCAGAACCAGGAAATCGGTGTACACAGTATCTGCAACATTCTTTGATGATCTACTGTGAATGACTTAGCTCATCTCAGCAACAGCATGATCCAAGACAAGTACAAAGGACTCCAAAAGGAAAATGCTACCCACATCCAGATGAAGAACTAATGAACTCTGAATGAAGATCGAAGCATACTTTTTTTCACATACTTTATTCTCTTTCATGGGTTTTTTTTTCCTTTTGATCTGTTTCCTCTTTCACAATTGTAACTAATATGGAAATATGTTTTACACAATAGCACATGTATAACATATCAAATTGCCTACCATTTTAGGAAGAGGGGAGAGGATGAAGGCAGGGAGAAAAATTTGGAAATCAAAATCTTGTAAAAATGAATGCTAAAAATTGTTTTGATATGTAATTGGGAAAAAATAAAATACCATTAAAATAGGAAGAAGTGAGATATAGATATAAGAGTAATTGACAAAGCTTTAAAAGCTATATAAATGTCAGTTATTACTATTAAAGGCACCAAGGTGGTCTTTGAATATCCTATTTCCTTTAGCACTTAGTGCAGTGTCTTCTACATTATGAATTACATATATTTCTTGTTGTTCAATCATTTCAGTCATATCCAACTCTTTGTGACCCCATTCGGGGTTTTCTTGGTGAAGATACTAGAGCAGTTTACCATTTCTCTCTCCAGCTTATTTTACAGATGAGGAATTGAGGCAAACAGGGTTAATTGACTTGCCCAGGGTCACACAGTGACCCTACTAAGTGTCTGAGACCAGACTTTAACTCAAGTCTTACCGACTCCAGTCCCAGCACTCTATCCACTATGCTACCTAGCTGCCCATACTTAATAAATATTAGTTATGGAAAGAAAAAAATGAATAATCACAGATAAATCAGTAATTATTTATTGAATCAATCAACAAATATTTATTAAGCATTGGCTATGTGCTAGGCACTGGAAACACAAAGACAAACATAAAACAGAATTTCCCCTCAAGGAGCTTACATTCTACTGGAGAAGTGTGTATTCTATTGATTAATCATTTGCTACTAGACAATGAAGTCTAGAGGAGACTGTACATGAAAACATAAGTACATAGGATTTTGATCATTTACATAGGTGGAGATTATTTAATCCAAACCTCTCATTTTGGAGGTGAGGAAACCAGTGCCATTAGTAGTCATTTTGGCCCCCGGTATAAAATATGTTTCAGATTAAGCATAAAATCAATTCATATCAACTTTTGTGCTCCAGGAAAAAATAAGAAGCAAAACAAATTAAGATAAGAGGTAAGAGGAATTAGTTACTTCATAGGCTTCAATGCTGCTGAAGGAATATATGCATTAGATTTTTGCTCACTCTAAATGTCAGTGTTCTGAGGCTCAATTTGTTTTGTTTTAGTTTTAGATCAAAAAGAAAACTGAAGTCCATTCAGGAAAGTGATTAGCCCAAGGCACCAATTGTTAATACTTAATAGAATCAGGAGTCAAACTTAGTCTCTCCTTTCCAAAGTCAGTGTTCTCCCTGCTACACCATAGCTGTCTCTAAATGAGGGCTCCATGAAAGAGGGAGGGATTTAAGCTACACTTTGAAATGTAAGAAGGTAGTACTTTGGATAGATCCATAATAGGTGAGGGAATCAACATAAGTAAAGGCTGAGAGTTTGGATTGTTATGGGGATAATAAGAACAGCTTGTCTAAAGCAAATTCCATTTTAAAATTATAATACTCAGCAGGTTCAGTGGAAATATGAGCATTTTCTTCCCTCAAATGTAAATGAATCCTTCCCGTTTTACCGTCTTCCCTCCACAGGGAAGAGCCAACAAAGATAGCCTGGAGAACAGAAACCTGGACCAGACCATCCAATTGTAACGCATATGATTCTGCTTCTTCTTTTGCTGGTCATTGACTTTAAAACAAAAACAGACAAAGACTTAGGCATAGCTGAAGCTGACCTAGATACTCCAGGGAAAGTTTTGGACTTCAAAGCTGTTGGTTTGTTTATTAGAGCAGGTGGAGGAGTCAAGGAGTGGGTTTGAGAGAATTACTTTCACATAAGTCTGAGTTTCTATGCAAACTGAATTTGCACTTCAACCCACTGGCAACTTACTGCCTTTGGAGTTTAGGAAAGGAAGAGTCATTCTAGATCACCATCTAGTGGTGATTCCTCCTCATAACACCCAATGACTTCAAGCTGTTCAATACCAAGGAGCTGTTTTTAAAGTACTGATTAAATAACTTGAAACCTTGAACTCTCTTTTCCAAAGAGAATCTCTAACCTTTCAGCTACAGGATACGATTAGCTCTTCCAGGGATATGTTTAGTGCCCTCTAGATCTTGTCAGTGTGGAGGTAGGCCCAGCATATAATGAGGTGGCTGAGAACGTATAGGCTATGGTTTTCAGAGATGCCAAGGAAGGATTATACCCTGCTCATATTCCTCCTTCATCACCAGGCTAGGAGAGAGAGAAAGAGAAACAGACAGACAGACAGAGACAGAGAGAGAGAGAGAGACAGATGGAGAGAGAGAGAGGGAGGGAGGGAGAGAAAGGAAAGGGGGGAGAAAGAGAGGGAGAGGGAGAAAGAGACAGAGACAGAAAATCTTTTGTTTTTACACCACCTTCATTTCCATATATGAATATACCCTTCTCCAATCCAGAATCCATGCCCTCTAGCAAAGAAGATAAAATAAGTTTTTAAAAAACCGTTTAAGTAAAACTGATACATGAACCTTTCTGTATATACAGTGTTCCCATCCATAGTCACCTAATGGGAAAAAAAAAAAAAAAAGGAGAGGTACATATTCTCCTCTGCTCTTTGGAAGTCCTCAGCCCTTTAGTTTTTGTTTTTGACACATGTTAATATACAGCTCTCCCTGGGAGGGATGATATTTTAAACTTGTCACTGTTCATGCATACTAATGTAAGATGTTGGACAGAATTATAAAGCTCAAAGTGACCTTAGAGAATATAACCACATGGACCAAAGCAAATAAGGTCAAGTGACTTGCCCAAGGTCATATAGCTAGTAAGCCGGAAATCTAAGAGCAGAGTTTATTTTCTACTTAATTTTACTTAGGGCTTATTCCTGTTTCTAGATCTATTTCACCCTGCTCAAACCTGTGGTTTACCAACCTGGAAAAGTCAAATGAATTTCAAAAAATAAACTTGCAGTCTCATGCCCAGTTGGGCTTTCTCAGAATAAACTCTAACAGACTAGGCAGTCTGGACAGGCCTTTGGGGCCTCTCTCTACAAGCTAGTAATATAAATCAGCAACCCTAGGGATTGGCCGCATGACTCCTCTTGACTTTGGAACACCTATGGAGATTAAAAATCCCTAGCAATCTTGAGAGCAGGAAGAAGCTTTTTGTAGTTGACATGATACAGTATTCATAGCACCAATATGAACTGAATCTGAAATAGCTTCCTTGTCCCAGGAAACTCACAGTCACCTTATTCTTTTTTTTCCCCTCAGCTCCTCTCTAACATAGGGAAATGGCATTATTCATCCTTTTTTTTATAACTGGGGGTACTAGGGTCTCAAAAGGTCAAGGTTGGAAAATGAGCCCAAGAAAAAGCTGGAGTTCTATCAAAACCCAATCTTTGACTCATCCAACCCTCTACCACTTTGCCCCCTTCCCCCTGGGGGAAAAAAAATGTTTCTGGACTAGGCTAATGTCTATCCACTGTTAAAATGCCTTCTCAGGGAAGCTACATTTAATTTGCAGAAGATAAATTACAGGTTGGAAGGAGCTGGCCACATGTTATATGACAGAAGACCCTAAATTCACTGTGCCTTTTCAGACTCCCATCCATATGCCAAATCTGAGCACTGGGTTTTAAAATAAATGTATGAGTTGTTAGCTTCTTTTCTTCCTTTAGCTCCAATAATGAGGGATTTTAAATGTCCTAGGTAGCACTGGAAGTATGACCAATTTGTCTTTATGTTTCCTTCTCTGTCTCCTTTTCAGTTATATGCTGGAGTTTGGACTTTTTTTCCCCCAAAAGGGAAACAATAAATAATCTCTAATGTAAAATGACAACCTCAGAGGACACAGGAGTTTACCTTAGTTGCAGAATAAGATTCTCACCCAAGTTCCAGGTCTCTATAACCAGCTGTCTAAAGGTCATCTTCACTTGAAAGTTTCATTGTCACCATAATTACATGAAGCACCTAGGGATATCCCCACTCACAAACGGGCTCCTTCAGAAAAGCTATGCCAGCTTGAAGGCACTCATTATAAATGAATTAATGAATGGGGGAAAAATTCTATTAAATGCCTATTTTGTTCCTGGCACTATGTTAAGCACTAGAGATACAAAAAAAGTGACACAACCCCTCCCCTCAAGGAGCTTACATTCTAATGGAAGAAATGGGGGGCAGTTTTAGTCTGGGAAATCATAAGAATGAAGAATGAACCCACAGGACATTCAACTGTACCATTCAACAATGCCCTCTCCAGCACTAATTTAATAACTTATTTCCAGAGTTAAAGAGAAATAGGGTAAGAGGTATGTATGTACATGTGGTAGGGAAGATAGTGAGCATGGTTTGGAGCCAAGTAGACATGGTAGGTTATGTGAGTCTGTACCCACTGACTCACCAATGAGAACGATTCAGTCCCAGAGAAGAGTTCCAAAGCTGAATAGATTAACTCCTCCAGGAAGAAGCAGCATAATCTCTAGAGGTTTGGTCCAGAATGTTTTATTTTCAGGTGAGGAGAGGACAGCAGCAAGACATCTGTCAGCATGTCTGAGAAACATTTAATTTTCCTCTAATATACCCCTAAAATTGAATTTACCTTCTCCTGTCCACCAGTAACAATTCATAAAACTACCTCCTTGATTTCCACCAGTTTCTAGTTACCAAGTTATATCTCAACAAAATCATTTCAGGGACTACCTTTCGATAAACCGCCAAGAGGTGTCTCGGGCTGAGTTTAAGAATCCCACAATCCTTTGATTTCTCATGAAAATGAAAGGAAAGGGGGAAAATAAGAAAAATGACAAAAACTTGAGATGGATGTGCAGGGAGGCATCACAAACAACCTCAATTCTTTGTTTCAAGTTGCTGGTTTTATTATATACATTTGACCAGCATCATTCTTCCAAGTCTCTGAGTTACCTTATATACAACTTGCATAAAACTAAACTCATCTTGCCCCTCCAACTGAACCCCACCCCCATTTAATCTTCCTATTTCCTAATGGCATTAACCCAGTCAGAATTTCCCAGTTAGAATCTCTATCATCTTTGATTGTTCCCCAAATCCCATTAATTTCTCCATTCAGCCTTGTCCGATGTCTGTTTCGTCCTCCGTCACACACACCAATGAAACCCCTGAGGATCATCAGTACTATGGTGTTTAAAGTTTTCCTTAATTTGACCTCCTCTACTGATCACTCACTAACAAGCAAGCCCTCTACTGCCACCAGACTGATCTCCTCACTGCCCCTAAATACATTAAACTTATTCCCAATAAGCAAACCTTTGTCCACACTATCCCCTGCCCACCTTCCACCTCCATACCTATTATACTTTTGGGAAGGGCCATTTGTGCATCAAGGCAAAGAGAAGTCAGGGATGCCCATTGATGTGAATACCTCCATGGCTATGAAAAAGCGTCAGGACATATTTCTGATGTTGAAAATCACTAGAACCAGATTCTGAGTGTTTGGGATAAACTATAGATTGGAGTTTATGTGGAAGATAGGAATCTATGAGGAATCAAAGAGAGAGTGATGGCCTGTAACAGAGACTGGATGAGACCTCTGGGCTGAAGTTTAGAAGGTAGAGCCATGCACTCCAAAAACTCCATTTAAGAAGGGGGCCCAAGCAACCATCTTTTTATTTCCCACCTGTCTCTGCATTCTTGAACTTGCTTGACCTGCTTTAGATTTCATCAAATCTTGAGTCAGGTACCTTCTTCCTTCCTCCTGATCAGCTTTCTTTTGCGTGTTTTCTTCACCCATTGGATTGTCCTCCCTTGAGGGCAGGGATTATCTTTGCTTTTAGTGTACTTGCAGTAATTATAAAATTTATATTTGTTTGAGATTATCACGACATTATACTTTGATGTCATATTATAATGATAGGACCCCAATATGGAGTCTTAGTCTAAATGATTCAATGCCCATAGAAACATATAGAAAAAAAGATCATTTTTCCTCCCACTGTTCACTCTGTGTCAGATGGATAGAGCTTACAGTTTTTGATGGGATGAACCCTTGGTCTATTGCAAGGGCCTTGAGTCATTCTCCTGCTTCCTTACTTAACTTTAGTTGTTGCCACCACTTTATGGTCCTACTAAGGAAACCCCCTAGCTGAGCTTCATCCAAACCTGGTATCAATAAGGGAGCCCAAGAACTTTTCCACCCCACCTGGATCTGATTAGGAATATCCCCTACAGGCACCTATTACCTGCTCTCAACCAAGCCCATTTTTAGGGTATATAACTTTGTCACCTGATCCCCAGTTTTGAGCATGTTCCCTCCCCAACGTGTCTCCATTCGCCTCTGGCATGTGGGGAAAACTTTCGCCTATATCTTGCCAGACAATATGCATACATATTGTGTGTATATATTTTGTTTGCCTGCTAGCTGCATCACATAACAATAAAGTTTGTGATTGCACCATTTCCCTGAGTGCCAATTTTCTAGAAATACTGAACCCAGGTATTTGCTTTAATCTGAGCCCCTGAAGTGTGAGGGCCAAATAAAGCAGTGCTTAATATAACTGACTGAATTTAAAATATCCGTATGCTCTCTGATTAGTTAATGTAAATGAGGACAGATGGGGGATAAGGGTTTTATTTAGGGGCAGAACTCTGGTCAATTTCAAGATAAATTTGAGGCCTCTGAGTGCAGATGGCCAGATCCTGTTCTTTGTTTGTTGTAAAGGAACTGAAACAGATTATCAGAATGAGAGAGTATGGGCTCCAGATCAAGGCAGGTATTGCTTGTCTGTGTTGTTGGATGGAGAATTTGTGAGGCCCAGGTCCTAGAGCCAATTTTCACAACGTGTTATTTTGTGATCTGATTTGACAGTCCTGGAAGATGGGAGATTGGCCCTAATTGACCCAGTTCTAAACCCTAAGTAGTCTCTGGGAAAAGGGAGTACCTGGGGAACAAAAACTCATGAAGGAAGAAGAGACAAGAACCAGAGGATGTGTGTGTGTGTGTGTGTGTGTGTGTGTGTGTACATAATCTTCCTTCTACCCTCCACCTATTCAAATTCTAATTATTCTTTAAATTCTAACATAAGTCTACCTCTTCCACAAGGTCTTTCTGACCACTACATCCCACATTGATCTTTTGTTTCTGAACTCTTACAGCAATCTCCTTAACCACTCGTTTCACACATGATTAGAATGAAAAAGCCTGATTCTGCATTTTATCAATTTGTGACCTTGGGCATGTTACTTATCCTCCCTGAGTCTGTATCTTCATCTGTAATACTGAGAATTATAGATTTCAGAGTAGGTCTTAGTCCAACGAATATCTGAACAGGATTCCTCTCTGAAATAATCCCAATAAGTATTTAACTAGTTTCCACCTGAAGATCTCCTGTGCTACAGAACTAACTCATTGAGTCTCAAAGTAACCCATTCATCCTCTGGATGGGATTAAATGATAAGAATGATAAGATTATAGATTGAGTTGAAAAGAATCTCCAAGGCCAAATATTGAACCATAATCTTCTTCTATATAAAACCTCTGCCAAATGATACTGGTTCTGCTGCCCAAGAATAAGCAAAACCAATCAGGTCCTTCTTCCACATGAAAGCCCTTGATGCAATTGAAAACAGCTATCATCCCAATCTCCCCCAAATCTTCTTTTACCCAGGATAAAAGAATCCAATTTCAATCCAATCCTCATATGGCATAAGTTTGAGCCCTTTCATCACATACATTCTATGTCTTTCTATGGGCAATGAGAAACAAAAAAGGACAAAAACTGATTTTGTCTATAAATTCAGCAACATAAACATCCAATTCAATTTAATAAACATTTAAGTGCAAAATTTCATGCTAAGTGATGGGAATTTAAAGGCAAAAACATATTCCCAGCCCATACTCTCTCATACTCCCTGTTCCCAAGGAGCATTCCAGTCCAGTACGTAGACATAGATGTGTGCAATGCATATGTACCTATATAGACATACATACATTATATGTGTATAATGTATTTAATGTCTCTGGACCTCAATTTATCCATCTGTAAAATGGAGGAAATAATAGTGTCAACCACAAAGAATTGTTGTGAGGATCAAATGAGATAATAGAGGATTTAAAGTACTTTAAAAGTCTTAAATT
This sequence comes from Pseudochirops corinnae, assembly GCA_028646515.1. Lineage (NCBI taxonomy): Eukaryota > Metazoa > Chordata > Mammalia > Diprotodontia > Pseudocheiridae > Pseudochirops > Pseudochirops corinnae. Next base: position 9,352 of record JAQQSV010001909.1, read on the forward strand.
GCCACATAAGTGGTAGCTATGATCATCATGATTATTATTTATGAATCTGTTGTTACTTAACTACTTCATGAAAAGAAATCTTCATGTGATCAAAAGATCATTGCCTCACCTGAGTTCAGATTCTGCCTTCAACTCATATGAATTACATAATCTGGGGCAAATCATTGAACCTACTCAAGCCTCATGTTTGCTTAGTTGTAAAATTAGGGCACTGGTCTAGATGGTTATTACAATTGTTTCTAGCCCTCACTCTATCTTAGTATATGATCCGTCCTTTTTCCCCAACTAGATTACAAGTAAATTCCTAGAGGACAGAGTCAATGTGTTAAATTTTGTGTTAGCTGTAGTACCTGGCAGCATCTCCAACTCCTCCCATCTCTTTCTCCTTTTCTCCCTCTGGTCATGTGCAGAGTCATATCCTTACATGTGGGCACTCTGTCCAAAGGTATATGAATTTGATCACTTATACTTCACAAGATATCTTTGGATTTTGAGGCTAGATTTTTTTCCTTCCCTATTTATTCTATCTTTTTCCCCCCCAAAAAAACTAAGACAATTAACTCTTCTGTCTCATTTATGATTTCTTGAAATATAGCTCTGATAAATCAGGCTTTGATAAAGCCCATTGGGATTCAAATAGAGCTACTTGGCTATCCCTTTAAACTCAAACCACTCTGGCTCCCACTGATTGACCAATAATAGGTTCCAGACCAAGCCTCACTTGCTCATTGTTTGGGTTTTGATGGCTCAGAATGAGTGTAAATAGTAATTGTTTCTGTTCTGGACAAAAATTCTGAGGGTCTTCCCCTCCCAGATTAATTCTTTTGTTGTGTAGTCAAACTAGACCATCTTTTGTCTCAATTCTTACCTAGCCTTTAATCACTGAATGGGTGTTGCTCTAGACCAGTGGTTCTCAACCTTCCTAATGCCGCGACCCTTTAATACAGTTCCTCATGTTGTGGTGACCCCTAACCATAAAATTATTTTCGTTGCTACTTCATAACTGTAATTTTGCTATTGTTATGAATCGTAATGTAAATATATGATACACAGGATGTATTTTCATTGTTACAAATTGAACACAACCCACAGGTTGAGAACCGCTGCCCTAGACAAACTGAGACCTGGGAAAGACTATAGCTTAAAAAGGCCAGGGTCTTCGACTGCACCCAAGGCCATCTTTAGTTGTCCTGATCTATATCTTGCCACTGGACTCCCATGACTCTGGAGGAAAGAGTGAGGTTGGTGACTTTGCACAGCCCTGCCTCACTTAAATCCAATTCACTTGCAAGACTAGACATCACCCTCCTGATGTCATTAGTCTTCTTAAATCCAATTCATTTGCAAGTACCTAGCATCATACTTGCACACAGTGGATACTCAATGAATGAATGAGTGAATGAATGAAGGGAAAACATCCTAGGTAATAGGTTCTTAAACCTTAGGCATTGAGTTTTACATGTTCTCCACACTTAAATTTTTCAGTTGCAGGCTTTTCCCCACTTCTGGTAATGAAGCAATACCTGATGGGTTAATTAATCCTACTCTGTACTGGACAGCAGTAATAGGATCAAGAAGGAAGTCTACCTCATTTTGAGCTCCTAAGGGTACCTTGCAGGAGCTTGTGTGGGTATGGTACACTGCCTGCTATCTGTTAATTGTCCTGGAACAAATCATCTGTCATCAGGAAAGAAAAGAAAAAGGCACCACCAAATGCCGAGTCAAGACAATAAATAGCATTCAGTATTTTGACACCTAGAGAATAAAGTCTGCAGACATGCTGCCTCAAAGGAAAAGCAATTCTACTGACAATCTAGATCAGGTTTTCAGCCTTCATGCTTGCTATCATATGACTGTAAGATATTCCAACTTGTATAAGTCATCTGGAAGCCTTTGCCTTTACCAGTTTTATTTGATTGTTCAGTCAATCAACAAGCATTTGTTGAACATTTGGGCCACTGGATCAGGAATTGTGCTGGTAATTGTACCAAGGATACAAACAAGAAAAAGGGGAAACCATCCCTGTTCTAATGAAACTCACAGTCAATTGGGATTTGTGTGTGTGTGTGTGTGTGTGTGTGTGTGTGTGTGAGTACAACAGACAATATCAAGGAAAGTGACAAGCTATCAGAAAATATACCTACTAAGCATTCTTACTTGGAAATGAGAAGTTGGAGAAAAAGATAGGGAAGGCAGTACCCAAGAATCTTAGGGACGCCTTTCCACATCAGAGAATCCAATCTGGAGTCATATCTCAGAAAGTGATTGAATATTTTTGTTGTTGTTGCTGCACAGCTGTTTCAGTCATATCCAACTCTTTGTGCGATTGGATATACAAAATGCCAAACATACTAATTCATTAAATTGCCTTTTTTAAATCAGTGAAGTTATACAAACTGCCTCAAAATATTTGGAAAGAAAAAAAGGCCAAAATAATAGTCAATGATTATGAAAAAAAATAAGATCCCCAACTTCCAACTTCCAAATTTAGCCTTTACTAAAACCAGTGGCACCCTTGTTTTCCAGCTGTGATAAGAAAACCAATCTAATTTAATTGGTGTGGGGATCTTTAAAAGTCTGTTTTCACCTTAGCCTTCAAGTTGCCTGGTTGGCTAATGGCTGGAACCAGTAACAGTACTTTTCATTAGAGAAGAATTGTCAACTATATAAAGGTTATATTAGTACTGAATACTTCAATATTTGGAAAATAAGCAGTGTAAACACTAGATGTAGAGTCAGGAAAACTAGATTCAAACTGTGACTCTGTCATTTACTGCCTTTATAATATTAGGCAAGTCATTTCCCACCTCTCTAAGCCTAGTTCTTAATCAATAAATATTTATTAAGTGCCTACTATGTGTCCAGCACTATGCTAAGCACTGAGGATAGAAGAAGAGGCAAAAGGCAGTCCCTGACTTCAAGAAGTTTACAATCTAATGGGGAGGAAGCATGCCAACAATAAGAAAGACAGACTAGTTGATTTCAGAGGTAGGTGAGGTAGGTATCCTAGTTATTATCATCTATCACTATCTTACAAATGATATAACTGAGGCTCAAATGACTTACCCCAAATCACAGAACCCATAAGTGTCAGAAGAAGAATTCAAACCCTGGTCTACCTGTTTCTAAGACCAACAGTATCCACTACAGCATGCTAAATCTCTGAGTGAGCCAATATTTAAGTTTTTATTAAACCTAGAGGAAGTACAAAGGTAAAGACCTGACCCAAACATAGATCTTAGTATAACAGCAGATATGTTGAGCATAGTAATAGCTATAATATAAAATAATACATTATAAATACATGAGAAAGGGGGGAAATACTATATGGGGATGAAGGACAGAAAGTCATAACTGAGTGAGGAGAATCAAGGAAGGCTGTATGGAGGAGGTGGCATCTGAACTGGCTTTAAAAGATGGGAATTCAACGGGGATATTGATAAAAAAGAGAATCATCCTGGGTGCCATCTTGGAATCTTCTAAATCAGCCAAGTTAGGAAAGTACCTACTTCATATGGCTGTGAGATAGCCCTTAAAGAGAACACTATGATGTGTCTATACCACATCAGAACACTTACATGACAAATTAAAAATCTGGTACTCTCATTGATGCATTTTGTCTCCTTCATACCAAACAAACATGAACTTTCTTGTGAGCAGATGCTTCTACATTCTGAAAATGTGTGAGCCAGAGGCCTTGCCTGCCTGTGCTCCTATACTCTATTGCATCAATAATGCAGTATTCACAATGCCTACAGTAACTATAAGTATGCTGATATGGTTATCAATCACAAAATGTAACAGGCTCTCTCCATGGGAAATATAGCTAGAGCATTTATTCAAATATCAAAAACTGAGTCCCAAAACCAGAATGTCAAAGCCAACACAGTAGTTATGAAGTTGGCACATGTAGTTAATGTAGCAAAGACCCACATTCTCAAGCCTTCAAAACAGGACAGACTACCCCAGGCAAAGATCCTCCTCTCCTCACTCACGCAACTGCTCAGTGTCCAGGCAGCTTGCTCCTAGCAGCTCCAGCCACCGCAGTTCCTGTCCGTGGCAGTCCTCAGCAGGAGTCCTTAGCAGAGATTCTGGCAGGCTCAAAGAAAAAGTTCTTGCCACAGCCGCTGCTTCCAGTCACCACAGCATGGATGCTACCTTGGTTCCAGCTTTCTCTTGCTCCACCCCTTCCTGCTACATCAGCAAGTTCAAGGGGCATGGAAGATCTTCAAATCCCAGTATTATTACATCTATCCACCTACCATCCTTCCTCTTTCCTTTTTCCACAATAAGACTTCTTTTCTTAAAATGTCATCTATGACCAATGTTTTCACTTTTCATCAGGCCCTCACTTCTCAGTCTTTCACTATATGACTTCCATACACACTTTACTACCAAAACTGTCCTCTTAAAAGCCATCATCAAACCCCACATGTCACTTATTAACATATGCTCTTGGGCAACAGACTACCTCTTTGCACCTTAGTCCGTTTTGTAAGATGAGTGGCTCAGGATGGTTACTAAGTTGCCCCAGCTGTGAAATTCAATAGCTCTTTCCCCCAGTCATCCTCCTCCTTGATGTTTCTGCAGATTTTGTCATTCTTGACCAATTTCTCATTCTACATGCTCTTTCTTACCTTGACCTGGGTGGACACTACCTTCATCTAGTTACCCTGCTACCTCTCCAATCTCTCCTTCTCTGTCTGCATTATTAGTTTCCCATCCTTTTCCATACCTTTGTAATAATCTTGGTGTTCTCTAAGGTCCTGTCTTTGACCCATTTCTCTTCTCTCATTTTGTGCTCCCCCTCAATAAATTCATTTATTTCCCTGGCTTTAATCATTCCCTCTATGTAAAAATCCCTACTTTAGCTTAGAACTCCTGAACTCAAGCAATCCGTCATCCTCAGCCTCCTCTAGTAGCAGGGGATACCAACACACTACCACAACTACCTTTATATTTATTTTCAAATGCAAATACCCCAAAATGGTAAATGGAAGATAACTATCTGTCATTCATACCCTTGATGTAAATTTGTTTAATTAGATCATTTTTCTAATAGTTAGCTAAAATTTACCAGATAGAGAATGAGAGTCTTAATGGAGAGAAGAGGCACTGGATATGAGGAAGGTTAAAAAAAAAAAAGAGAGAGAAAGAGAGAAATTATCAACATGGGGCAATTGAGAAGGACAAACTTAGGTGGAATGCAATAGCTGGGAACTTTGAGGTAAGGGAGAGGTAGCTGTTTAGTCAGTCGACAAGCTAACTTCTGCCTCTAGTTTTGCTAGGGATCACGCTGTGGTCTCCCATCTCAATAGAGTAAATTGCCTTATCTGTCCTTCCAAGCCTCCTGTAAAAGCCATGGAGAAAAGTAAACTCTGGTAAGAAAGGGCCATTTGTTCTGGAATAAACTTCATTACTCTGCTAAATATCTTTACTGGATTTCATTTGATCCCAGTCATTCTCAATTCAATATAGCACTTGGCCAGCTTAACCTTTTAAAAGGAATTTTATTGATGGTGTGTTAGACAGACATTAACATTTCTCCAAAAAAAAAAATAGAATTAAATTGCTTTGCTTAGCATCTTAATTATCTGGAATAATTAGCTCCAGTCAATTCTCCAGCAAGAGCTCTCCAGAGAAATCAGCGTTTGGGGTGAGGGAAAGGGAAAGGAGAGCTCAGGCCTGGACAAAAGCAACTTATTTAGAAATATCTAATTAACCCCCAGAGTGAAGCTGGCAATCAAAGAGAGGTCCTTAGTGCTTAATTATTAAAGGCAAATAAAGAAAGCAAATATTTAGAAAGTGGGCCTATTGGGTTATGGGAAGCTAGAAGTCCTTCTGCAGCATCATTTAAGAGGAAACTTCAGGAAAAGTAAGGGCCATGCTGCATTGTATGATTTTTAGGGGGCTGCATGATCCAGAGAGAGAGACAGAGAGAAAGAAAGAGAGAGACAGAGAGAGACACAGAGAGAGACAGACAGACAGAGAGATTTCTTTTACATTACTCACAGATATTAAATGTCGGTGTCTTAATGGCCAATGAGTTGACACAATAGTAGCAGAACTAAACCACATCCATCTACAAAATTATTAAGAGCCAGAGAAAGACTTCTGGTATATTGGTTAGATCCTTTATGGAAGATTTATGGAAATACATTGGCAAGTATTGCATAGAGAAGACACAGATAGGTTGTAAAATAAAGTGAAGAGGGGCACACCTACAATAATAATTATAAGATAATATAGGATAAGGATAAGGACTGGGCCTGTGACTTCATTAATAGAGAACAGTGCCTCTACCAATATGGATTAGCACCTTCTCTGCAACCTGTGGAGATAGAGATTTGTCTAGAGCACTGAAAGATTAAATAATTACCCAATGTTACACAGCCAGTATCTGTCTGAGACTTTGAATCTAACTCTCTGCCTACTATTTAATGTTGCCACTTTGTATCATGTAACATGATATAATATATTATCTATTACATCCTAACTCTCACACTTACTGTGTGACTTTGGGCAAGTCATTTAACTTCTCTAAATCTCAGGCTGCTCTCTAAGATAACGAGCTACAGTTGGGTTTTGATTTAGGTTGATTGAATGAGTTCCCAGGATGAAATTCCCTACAATAAAGAAAGCATCAAAGAGCGCTATGCAGGAGAGAACATGGGTTGGCTAGGAGTATCACTCAAATACTCAAAACTATGGTTCTTTAACTAGGAAGGATTCTCCTAAAGCTCTGTGGGCTGAAGTGATGTCTTACAGATCTGCCTCTAAAAGGCAAATTAATCCTATGCAAAACCCTCTAGCGTCTCCCCATGGAGTAATGGCTCTTTATCATAAGGAGATGGGCCTGGGCCCTAGCCCTGTCTCAGCCACTAACTCTGTAAGTCCTTAGGTCAATAGGAATGTCCCTAACAGAAACAGGGAAGTTAGAAGGAAGAGTGGGTTGTTGGAGGTGGAAGGTCAGGGAGAGAATAAGCTTTGTTTTGAATATGTTGAGTTGGAGGTCCCAATAAAATATCCAGGTTGAGATTTTCTGTAGCATCTTTGAAGATGCTAGTCTGGAAACTGAGAGGCAGAATATAGAAGAGTGAACACTCCCCTTAGAGACAAAAGACCTGAATTGGAATCCTTGCTCGACCATAAGATAACTGCCTAACCCTAGGCAAGCCCGTCATTTCTATGTCTTATTTTTCTTATCTGTAAAATGGGGAGAATAAGTCACTTCCTCATAAGATCGTTTTGAGCAAAGTTCCTCATAGTCATTAAAGTCCTATATAAATATGAAAGATTCTCATCAGTAATATAGTTTCTACTTCTGCAAGGGCTCTCACATCTTGCCCTTTTTCTCTACTCACATGGACACTGCCCTGATCAGGTCCTCATCACTTGGGCTATGGTAATAGTCTTTCATGTGATCTCCCTGTTTCAGCATCCCTCCTCTTTACCCTCTAATCATCTAAAAAAATAATTTTCCTAAGACACACATCTATTCTTTCTAGCCTTCTTACTATTCTATGGGCACAGCGCTCCATATCTCCTCTATCTGTCTTTGCATTGGCCATCCCACCTGTCCTGGAATACACTCCCCCTTCACGTTCACGTTAGCATCCCCAGTCTTCTTCAAAACTCAGCTCAAGCACACTTTCTCCTTCAAGTTTTTCTTTATTATTTTCTCCCACTCTCCTAAATGCTAGCATCTCCCTGCCCCTCTACCACTTCCCAAACACCTTGTATCTATTCCAGATCTATTTTCCATCTGTGTAAATATGTATGTGATGTCTCTCAGATAGAATGCAAGTCCCTTGAGAGCAGGGACCATTTCACATTTGTCTGAGTAAGTCCAGTGCCTACCACAGTTCCTGGAAAATAACAGGAATGCAATAAAGGTTTATTGATTGAAATAAATGGTTACATTAATGTGATGGAATACTATAATGCAATTTAGAATTAAAATGGACAAGTATGAGAAATGCGAAGAAATCTGAAAAGACTTATGAAACAACACAAATGGAAAAAAGCAGATCCAGAAGAATGGTAGGCACACTAATTATAACTATTTAAAATGAAAAGTGAATAAGAATGACTAGACAAAGAACCTTGATGGGAAATCAGGAAGTGAATTAAAAATAGTGATATTTTATTCACTGAAATTAATTAATTTCAGTGTAAATAGTTACTAAGTTTAGTTGGTTATTTGATGGTGAATGATATGTTTTTAATAAAATATTCAATTAAAAAAACAAATGGAAAAGTATGTTCAGTTTGATTCAAGGTATTTAAGGTCAAGTCCCAATTCTGCAACATACTAGCATTGTGATTCACTTTTCTGAACTCATTTCATCCTCTGAAAAATAGAGTGCAGTGAGAATAGCTATTGGAATCAGAACATCATGAAGAAGGATGCCAACTGCATTGAATGAAGCCAGGACACTGAATGTACTTTGGAAATTAAAAGCAAAGAATGGGTGTGCCTCAGTTATGTAAGTCAGCTGCTTGCTGGAGCCACTAATCTCCAGAAAGTCAGGTCACCACATTGTCACCCCCTAGTCATGCCAAGGAAAATGAAAGATGGAGAGTGTTAGACTTCTTTTCAACCATAGAATATTAAAGTTGTACCACCTAGTCCAACCCCATGATTTTATAGATGATAAAACAAAGGCTTACAGGGGATATAACTTGCCCAAAATCACAGAGAAACCATTAACAGAGTTAGGATTCTAGCATAGTCTCTTAACTCTCAGTCCAGTATGCCTGATATTATACACTGGGTGGAAGTTACAGAAATGCATATTTTGGCTTTATAGAAATAAAAACTCCCTATTAGTTACAACTGTCCAAAAATGGGCTGACTGATTCATAAATTGGAGCTATTCAAGAAAAGATTGGACAATACCTGTCCTGTATGCTATGCAAGGCTTTCATGCTTCAGGTATAGGTTAGACCAGGTGACCTCTAAGGTCCCTTCCAGCTGAGATTCAATGATACTATGATTGCACCACATTTTCCTTTTTTTTTTTCCAAACTGTTTATATTTCACAGTAGCAAACCTTATGTGTTAGAAATGTGTTCCTTATGGCATTCTGAAAAAATGATTATTTTTATTGCAAGCTTGACAAAAGGATGTTTGAAGTGCTGCATTAAAAAAGACAGCAGCTATATTTCAGAGAGGCAGGGAGAGAAATGTCTCACCTGCATCCTCTCCACTGGCAATCCTAAAACAGAGGAAGAAAGAAAACCAGCCCTTCCTTGAACCCAGGCTCACTGATCACACAATCAAATATCACCAACTTTAGACTGGAAAATTTCTTGGAGGAAAGGGGAAAGATTTGGGGTTTTGTTTTTAAAGTAAAAGTTTTTATTGGAAAAGGAGAGGATAATACTTATCTACTAGATGGTTTTGTATGGTTGGAATCAATAATGTAAGTATAAGAAAACACTTATTCTCAATCATCCCTTTCATCACCTATGCTTTTGGTTTGTCCTTGAGTAGGGACCTTAAATACTATCTAGTCCAATTACATCCCTTACTCATCTTCCAGATTTCCCTGTTTGTGTCATTTGTACCTCGATCTTTCCAATCACCACAGTTTTTAATTTCTGAGTCATTCTAAAATCTTCTCCCCCTATCTATCCCAAATCCAAAAGGTTGCCATCTCTTATCTATTCTACCTTCAAAATATCTCTCATATAAATCCCCTTCTCTTCATTTACATGGCTCTGACCCTTGTTCAGACCCTCATCTTCTCTACCCTAGACTATTGCAATGATCTACTCATTGACCTTCCTATCTCTAGATGGTCCCCTCTCCAACACATCCTCTACATAGCTGCCAAAGTAATTTTTGTAAAGCACAAACCTGGCTATATCCCTCCCCTACATAATAAACTTCAGTGGTCCTCTAGGAACAAATACAAGCTCTTCTGTTTGGAAAATAAAGTCTTTCATAACTTGGATCCAACCTACCTTTGTTGTCTTTTTACGTATTATGTATTGCTATTCCTCAAACACAACATCCCATCTCCCAATGACATGTCTTCTCATTGACTGTTCTCTATCTGGAATTGGATTGCCTCCTTACCTCTACCTCTTAGAATCTAATTCCCTTCAGCTAAAGTCCTTTCCTGATCCCTCCAGATAACTAAGGCCTTTACCATCAAAATTTTATATCTATATGTATGTATATTATAATACATAGATAATCATTTGGTTGTTGTACTTCACTCTCAAAGAGGACCAAAATGACATCACTGGGTTGTTCTTTTTCCAAGCAGAGAAGCCTCCAATCCAATGGTGATTATGAAGAGGACAAAAAGGCTAAACTATTTCAACGGAATATTAAAACTATACAAGAACTTATCAACTATCTCAGATTTTTAAAAAGACACAAACATCTAATAGGTTACATTTATATCATTGTTATTGTTAATATGATTTGTGGTTGTTTCTATACTTTGTTCTTTAACTCAGATATTGTTCAAGTAATAATTTTGTAGTCTTCAAATAGCCATGCATGTTTTGATTGTTTTTATTGTTGATGACTATTTTTATTGCATTGTGATCCATAAATGCAATGTTTTAGGGTTTTTTAAGACATGTACAGGAAAAGAAAGCAATTAGAGGAAACAATGAGTAAAAACAGTGGCCAGAAATAATAATGCCCAAAAAGGAAAGTCTAGAATAAGCAAAGCTTGTAATGAATACTATTTGAGGTCCATTCCAACTCTACAACTGAGGTCCTATGTCATCCTAAAAATGACAATTTTGGAGCTAGAAGGGACTTTAGAGGTCAATTAGTCCACCTTCTTCATTTTACCATTGGAAGATACTAAGATGGGGAGAGTGTTTGTTTGTTTGTTTAAGATTGGGGCTCCTGGGGTGGCTAGGTGGCACAGTGAATAGAGCATTGGCCCTGGATTCAAGAGGACCTGAGTTCAAATTCGGCCTCAGACACTTAACACTTACTAGCCATGTGACTTTGGGCAAGTCACTTAACTCCAATTGCCCTCCAAAAAGAAAAAAAAAAAAAGATTGGGTGTCCCTATCTGGGTGATCTTATCTACTGGAATTTCAGTGTATCTCAAGAACTTAATCCCACTCTGTGCAGGTCAGATTTGACCTGCTCCATTTTTAACTTGAATTAATTCACCCCCCTCCTTAGGCAACTTGATGATTCCTTCTAGGAGACTTACCATATTTGTGCCTAATTTAATGAAGACATCTGGTCATCTTAGCCTATTGCAACTCAGAACTCCTGAGTTCAAGAGATCTGCTAGTTTCTACCTCACCAGTAGCAGGGATTACAGGTGAGTGCCATCACACTTAGCTCAAGGAGGTTAAGTATCTTACCCAAGGTCATACAGCTTGTAAGTGATAGTGCCAGGATATTAACAAATGTCCTCTGCTGCTATGTCTATTACACTCCACTGCCCAGCTATTAATAATAACAATAGTTCACCTTTTTTTAAAGCATTTTAAGGATCATAGATATGGAGCTGGAAGGAAGCCCAAAGGCCAGCTGGGTTTCTAAAGTCCTTCCTCACAGTTTTCTATAGAAGGTAGTTCAATATTATGATATTCATTTTGTAAATATGTTTTTAAAAAGGCTCAGAGAGTATAAATGGTTTGTTCATGGTCACATAGCTAGTAAATGTTGGAGGTAGGATTGGAATTTATACCACCTGATTCCAAGACCTCCACTCTTTTCAATACTTGTGAAAATAACTTTTTGCTTGTTTGTTTTTTAGCTATGTTGGGAGGAAGAAAAAGATTGAAGGAATAGGACCATCTGCTTCTGAGGATGGATGGATGGATGGATGGATGGATGGATGGATGGATGGATGGATGGCAACATATGATCCACAAAAAAAAAAAACCAAAAATGTTCAACTTTTATTTTGCTTTTGTTTTCTCTACCAAGGATGAGTTTAAGTCTGAAAAAGATAAAATAAGGACAGCAAACAAAGAATTGAGACCCAAAATAAGTTACGAAATGGTAAGAGAACACCTAGCTGTCCTCAAGAAGTTCAAATCACTGGCTAAAATGACAAAACAGGAAAACGACAAATGCTGGAGAGGATGTGGAAAAATTGGAACACTAATGCATTGTTGGTGGAGCTGTGAATTGATACAACCATTCTGGAGAGCAATCTGGAAC
>JAQQSV010001909.1:21614-42929 GCA_028646515.1 Pseudochirops corinnae
GCTGTCCTTATTTTATCTTTTTCAGACTTAAACTCATCCTTGGTAGAGAAAACAAAAGCAAAATAAAAGTTGAACATTTTTGGTTTTTTTTTTTTGTGGATCATATGTTGCCATCCATCCATCCATCCATCCATCCATCCATCCATCCATCCATCCATCCTCAGAAGCAGATGGTCCTATTCCTTCAATCTTTTTCTTCCTCCCAACATAGCTAAAAAACAAACAAGCAAAAAGTTATTTTCACAAGTATTGAAAAGAGTGGAGGTCTTGGAATCAGGTGGTATAAATTCCAATCCTACCTCCAACATTTACTAGCTATGTGACCATGAACAAACCATTTATACTCTCTGAGCCTTTTTAAAAACATATTTACAAAATGAATATCATAATATTGAACTACCTTCTATAGAAAACTGTGAGGAAGGACTTTAGAAACCCAGCTGGCCTTTGGGCTTCCTTCCAGCTCCATATCTATGATCCTTAAAATGCTTTAAAAAAAGGTGAACTATTGTTATTATTAATAGCTGGGCAGTGGAGTGTAATAGACATAGCAGCAGAGGACATTTGTTAATATCCTGGCACTATCACTTACAAGCTGTATGACCTTGGGTAAGATACTTAACCTCCTTGAGCTAAGTGTGATGGCACTCACCTGTAATCCCTGCTACTGGTGAGGTAGAAACTAGCAGATCTCTTGAACTCAGGAGTTCTGAGTTGCAATAGGCTAAGATGACCAGATGTCTTCATTAAATTAGGCACAAATATGGTAAGTCTCCTAGAAGGAATCATCAAGTTGCCTAAGGAGGGGGGTGAATTAATTCAAGTTAAAAATGGAGCAGGTCAAATCTGACCTGCACAGAGTGGGATTAAGTTCTTGAGATACACTGAAATTCCAGTAGATAAGATCACCCAGATAGGGACACCCAATCTTTTTTTTTTTTTCTTTTTGGAGGGCAATTGGAGTTAAGTGACTTGCCCAAAGTCACATGGCTAGTAAGTGTTAAGTGTCTGAGGCCGAATTTGAACTCAGGTCCTCTTGAATCCAGGGCCAATGCTCTATTCACTGTGCCACCTAGCCACCCCAGGAGCCCCAATCTTAAACAAACAAACAAACACTCTCCCCATCTTAGTATCTTCCAATGGTAAAATGAAGAAGGTGGACTAATTGACCTCTAAAGTCCCTTCTAGCTCCAAAATTGTCATTTTTAGGATGACATAGGACCTCAGTTGTAGAGTTGGAATGGACCTCAAATAGTATTCATTACAAGCTTTGCTTATTCTAGACTTTCCTTTTTGGGCATTATTATTTCTGGCCACTGTTTTTACTCATTGTTTCCTCTAATTGCTTTCTTTTCCTGTACATGTCTTAAAAAACCCTAAAACATTGCATTTATGGATCACAATGCAATAAAAATAGTCATCAACAATAAAAACAATCAAAACATGCATGGCTATTTGAAGACTACAAAATTATTACTTGAACAATATCTGAGTTAAAGAACAAAGTATAGAAACAACCACAAATCATATTAACAATAACAATGATATAAATGTAACCTATTAGATGTTTGTGTCTTTTTAAAAATCTGAGATAGTTGATAAGTTCTTGTATAGTTTTAATATTCCGTTGAAATAGTTTAGCCTTTTTGTCCTCTTCATAATCACCATTGGATTGGAGGCTTCTCTGCTTGGAAAAAGAACAACCCAGTGATGTCATTTTGGTCCTCTTTGAGAGTGAAGTACAACAACCAAATGATTATCTATGTATTATAATATACATACATATAGATATAAAATTTTGATGGTAAAGGCCTTAGTTATCTGGAGGGATCAGGAAAGGACTTTAGCTGAAGGGAATTAGATTCTAAGAGGTAGAGGTAAGGAGGCAATCCAATTCCAGATAGAGAACAGTCAATGAGAAGACATGTCATTGGGAGATGGGATGTTGTGTTTGAGGAATAGCAATACATAATACGTAAAAAGACAACAAAGGTAGGTTGGATCCAAGTTATGAAAGACTTTATTTTCCAAACAGAAGAGCTTGTATTTGTTCCTAGAGGACCACTGAAGTTTATTATGTAGGGGAGGGATATAGCCAGGTTTGTGCTTTACAAAAATTACTTTGGCAGCTATGTAGAGGATGTGTTGGAGAGGGGACCATCTAGAGATAGGAAGGTCAATGAGTAGATCATTGCAATAGTCTAGGGTAGAGAAGATGAGGGTCTGAACAAGGGTCAGAGCCATGTAAATGAAGAGAAGGGGATTTATATGAGAGATATTTTGAAGGTAGAATAGATAAGAGATGGCAACCTTTTGGATTTGGGATAGATAGGGGGAGAAGATTTTAGAATGACTCAGAAATTAAAAACTGTGGTGATTGGAAAGATCGAGGTACAAATGACACAAACAGGGAAATCTGGAAGATGAGTAAGGGATGTAATTGGACTAGATAGTATTTAAGGTCCCTACTCAAGGACAAACCAAAAGCATAGGTGATGAAAGGGATGATTGAGAATAAGTGTTTTCTTATACTTACATTATTGATTCCAACCATACAAAACCATCTAGTAGATAAGTATTATCCTCTCCTTTTCCAATAAAAACTTTTACTTTAAAAACAAAACCCCAAATCTTTCCCCTTTCCTCCAAGAAATTTTCCAGTCTAAAGTTGGTGATATTTGATTGTGTGATCAGTGAGCCTGGGTTCAAGGAAGGGCTGGTTTTCTTTCTTCCTCTGTTTTAGGATTGCCAGTGGAGAGGATGCAGGTGAGACATTTCTCTCCCTGCCTCTCTGAAATATAGCTGCTGTCTTTTTTAATGCAGCACTTCAAACATCCTTTTGTCAAGCTTGCAATAAAAATAATCATTTTTTCAGAATGCCATAAGGAACACATTTCTAACACATAAGGTTTGCTACTGTGAAATATAAACAGTTTGGAAAAAAAAAAAGGAAAATGTGGTGCAATCATAGTATCATTGAATCTCAGCTGGAAGGGACCTTAGAGGTCACCTGGTCTAACCTATACCTGAAGCATGAAAGCCTTGCATAGCATACAGGACAGGTATTGTCCAATCTTTTCTTGAATAGCTCCAATTTATGAATCAGTCAGCCCATTTTTGGACAGTTGTAACTAATAGGGAGTTTTTATTTCTATAAAGCCAAAATATGCATTTCTGTAACTTCCACCCAGTGTATAATATCAGGCATACTGGACTGAGAGTTAAGAGACTATGCTAGAATCCTAACTCTGTTAATGGTTTCTCTGTGATTTTGGGCAAGTTATATCCCCTGTAAGCCTTTGTTTTATCATCTATAAAATCATGGGGTTGGACTAGGTGGTACAACTTTAATATTCTATGGTTGAAAAGAAGTCTAACACTCTCCATCTTTCATTTTCCTTGGCATGACTAGGGGGTGACAATGTGGTGACCTGACTTTCTGGAGATTAGTGGCTCCAGCAAGCAGCTGACTTACATAACTGAGGCACACCCATTCTTTGCTTTTAATTTCCAAAGTACATTCAGTGTCCTGGCTTCATTCAATGCAGTTGGCATCCTTCTTCATGATGTTCTGATTCCAATAGCTATTCTCACTGCACTCTATTTTTCAGAGGATGAAATGAGTTCAGAAAAGTGAATCACAATGCTAGTATGTTGCAGAATTGGGACTTGACCTTAAATACCTTGAATCAAACTGAACATACTTTTCCATTTGTTTTTTTAATTGAATATTTTATTAAAAACATATCATTCACCATCAAATAACCAACTAAACTTAGTAACTATTTACACTGAAATTAATTAATTTCAGTGAATAAAATATCACTATTTTTAATTCACTTCCTGATTTCCCATCAAGGTTCTTTGTCTAGTCATTCTTATTCACTTTTCATTTTAAATAGTTATAATTAGTGTGCCTACCATTCTTCTGGATCTGCTTTTTTCCATTTGTGTTGTTTCATAAGTCTTTTCAGATTTCTTCGCATTTCTCATACTTGTCCATTTTAATTCTAAATTGCATTATAGTATTCCATCACATTAATGTAACCATTTATTTCAATCAATAAACCTTTATTGCATTCCTGTTATTTTCCAGGAACTGTGGTAGGCACTGGACTTACTCAGACAAATGTGAAATGGTCCCTGCTCTCAAGGGACTTGCATTCTATCTGAGAGACATCACATACATATTTACACAGATGGAAAATAGATCTGGAATAGATACAAGGTGTTTGGGAAGTGGTAGAGGGGCAGGGAGATGCTAGCATTTAGGAGAGTGGGAGAAAATAATAAAGAAAAACTTGAAGGAGAAAGTGTGCTTGAGCTGAGTTTTGAAGAAGACTGGGGATGCTAACGTGAACGTGAAGGGGGAGTGTATTCCAGGACAGGTGGGATGGCCAATGCAAAGACAGATAGAGGAGATATGGAGCGCTGTGCCCATAGAATAGTAAGAAGGCTAGAAAGAATAGATGTGTGTCTTAGGAAAATTATTTTTTTAGATGATTAGAGGGTAAAGAGGAGGGATGCTGAAACAGGGAGATCACATGAAAGACTATTACCATAGCCCAAGTGATGAGGACCTGATCAGGGCAGTGTCCATGTGAGTAGAGAAAAAGGGCAAGATGTGAGAGCCCTTGCAGAAGTAGAAACTATATTACTGATGAGAATCTTTCATATTTATATAGGACTTTAATGACTATGAGGAACTTTGCTCAAAACGATCTTATGAGGAAGTGACTTATTCTCCCCATTTTACAGATAAGAAAAATAAGACATAGAAATGACGGGCTTGCCTAGGGTTAGGCAGTTATCTTATGGTCGAGCAAGGATTCCAATTCAGGTCTTTTGTCTCTAAGGGGAGTGTTCACTCTTCTATATTCTGCCTCTCAGTTTCCAGACTAGCATCTTCAAAGATGCTACAGAAAATCTCAACCTGGATATTTTATTGGGACCTCCAACTCAACATATTCAAAACAAAGCTTATTCTCTCCCTGACCTTCCACCTCCAACAACCCACTCTTCCTTCTAACTTCCCTGTTTCTGTTAGGGACATTCCTATTGACCTAAGGACTTACAGAGTTAGTGGCTGAGACAGGGCTAGGGCCCAGGCCCATCTCCTTATGATAAAGAGCCATTACTCCATGGGGAGACGCTAGAGGGTTTTGCATAGGATTAATTTGCCTTTTAGAGGCAGATCTGTAAGACATCACTTCAGCCCACAGAGCTTTAGGAGAATCCTTCCTAGTTAAAGAACCATAGTTTTGAGTATTTGAGTGATACTCCTAGCCAACCCATGTTCTCTCCTGCATAGCGCTCTTTGATGCTTTCTTTATTGTAGGGAATTTCATCCTGGGAACTCATTCAATCAACCTAAATCAAAACCCAACTGTAGCTCGTTATCTTAGAGAGCAGCCTGAGATTTAGAGAAGTTAAATGACTTGCCCAAAGTCACACAGTAAGTGTGAGAGTTAGGATGTAATAGATAATATATTATATCATGTTACATGATACAAAGTGGCAACATTAAATAGTAGGCAGAGAGTTAGATTCAAAGTCTCAGACAGATACTGGCTGTGTAACATTGGGTAATTATTTAATCTTTCAGTGCTCTAGACAAATCTCTATCTCCACAGGTTGCAGAGAAGGTGCTAATCCATATTGGTAGAGGCACTGTTCTCTATTAATGAAGTCACAGGCCCAGTCCTTATCCTTATCCTATATTATCTTATAATTATTATTGTAGGTGTGCCCCTCTTCACTTTATTTTACAACCTATCTGTGTCTTCTCTATGCAATACTTGCCAATGTATTTCCATAAATCTTCCATAAAGGATCTAACCAATATACCAGAAGTCTTTCTCTGGCTCTTAATAATTTTGTAGATGGATGTGGTTTAGTTCTGCTACTATTGTGTCAACTCATTGGCCATTAAGACACCGACATTTAATATCTGTGAGTAATGTAAAAGAAATCTCTCTGTCTGTCTGTCTCTCTCTGTGTCTCTCTCTGTCTCTCTCTTTCTTTCTCTCTGTCTCTCTCTCTGGATCATGCAGCCCCCTAAAAATCATACAATGCAGCATGGCCCTTACTTTTCCTGAAGTTTCCTCTTAAATGATGCTGCAGAAGGACTTCTAGCTTCCCATAACCCAATAGGCCCACTTTCTAAATATTTGCTTTCTTTATTTGCCTTTAATAATTAAGCACTAAGGACCTCTCTTTGATTGCCAGCTTCACTCTGGGGGTTAATTAGATATTTCTAAATAAGTTGCTTTTGTCCAGGCCTGAGCTCTCCTTTCCCTTTCCCTCACCCCAAACGCTGATTTCTCTGGAGAGCTCTTGCTGGAGAATTGACTGGAGCTAATTATTCCAGATAATTAAGATGCTAAGCAAAGCAATTTAATTCTATTTTTTTTTTTGGAGAAATGTTAATGTCTGTCTAACACACCATCAATAAAATTCCTTTTAAAAGGTTAAGCTGGCCAAGTGCTATATTGAATTGAGAATGACTGGGATCAAATGAAATCCAGTAAAGATATTTAGCAGAGTAATGAAGTTTATTCCAGAACAAATGGCCCTTTCTTACCAGAGTTTACTTTTCTCCATGGCTTTTACAGGAGGCTTGGAAGGACAGATAAGGCAATTTACTCTATTGAGATGGGAGACCACAGCGTGATCCCTAGCAAAACTAGAGGCAGAAGTTAGCTTGTCGACTGACTAAACAGCTACCTCTCCCTTACCTCAAAGTTCCCAGCTATTGCATTCCACCTAAGTTTGTCCTTCTCAATTGCCCCATGTTGATAATTTCTCTCTTTCTCTCTCTTTTTTTTTTTTAACCTTCCTCATATCCAGTGCCTCTTCTCTCCATTAAGACTCTCATTCTCTATCTGGTAAATTTTAGCTAACTATTAGAAAAATGATCTAATTAAACAAATTTACATCAAGGGTATGAATGACAGATAGTTATCTTCCATTTACCATTTTGGGGTATTTGCATTTGAAAATAAATATAAAGGTAGTTGTGGTAGTGTGTTGGTATCCCCTGCTACTAGAGGAGGCTGAGGATGACGGATTGCTTGAGTTCAGGAGTTCTAAGCTAAAGTAGGGATTTTTACATAGAGGGAATGATTAAAGCCAGGGAAATAAATGAATTTATTGAGGGGGAGCACAAAATGAGAGAAGAGAAATGGGTCAAAGACAGGACCTTAGAGAACACCAAGATTATTACAAAGGTATGGAAAAGGATGGGAAACTAATAATGCAGACAGAGAAGGAGAGATTGGAGAGGTAGCAGGGTAACTAGATGAAGGTAGTGTCCACCCAGGTCAAGGTAAGAAAGAGCATGTAGAATGAGAAATTGGTCAAGAATGACAAAATCTGCAGAAACATCAAGGAGGAGGATGACTGGGGGAAAGAGCTATTGAATTTCACAGCTGGGGCAACTTAGTAACCATCCTGAGCCACTCATCTTACAAAACGGACTAAGGTGCAAAGAGGTAGTCTGTTGCCCAAGAGCATATGTTAATAAGTGACATGTGGGGTTTGATGATGGCTTTTAAGAGGACAGTTTTGGTAGTAAAGTGTGTATGGAAGTCATATAGTGAAAGACTGAGAAGTGAGGGCCTGATGAAAAGTGAAAACATTGGTCATAGATGACATTTTAAGAAAAGAAGTCTTATTGTGGAAAAAGGAAAGAGGAAGGATGGTAGGTGGATAGATGTAATAATACTGGGATTTGAAGATCTTCCATGCCCCTTGAACTTGCTGATGTAGCAGGAAGGGGTGGAGCAAGAGAAAGCTGGAACCAAGGTAGCATCCATGCTGTGGTGACTGGAAGCAGCGGCTGTGGCAAGAACTTTTTCTTTGAGCCTGCCAGAATCTCTGCTAAGGACTCCTGCTGAGGACTGCCACGGACAGGAACTGCGGTGGCTGGAGCTGCTAGGAGCAAGCTGCCTGGACACTGAGCAGTTGCGTGAGTGAGGAGAGGAGGATCTTTGCCTGGGGTAGTCTGTCCTGTTTTGAAGGCTTGAGAATGTGGGTCTTTGCTACATTAACTACATGTGCCAACTTCATAACTACTGTGTTGGCTTTGACATTCTGGTTTTGGGACTCAGTTTTTGATATTTGAATAAATGCTCTAGCTATATTTCCCATGGAGAGAGCCTGTTACATTTTGTGATTGATAACCATATCAGCATACTTATAGTTACTGTAGGCATTGTGAATACTGCATTATTGATGCAATAGAGTATAGGAGCACAGGCAGGCAAGGCCTCTGGCTCACACATTTTCAGAATGTAGAAGCATCTGCTCACAAGAAAGTTCATGTTTGTTTGGTATGAAGGAGACAAAATGCATCAATGAGAGTACCAGATTTTTAATTTGTCATGTAAGTGTTCTGATGTGGTATAGACACATCATAGTGTTCTCTTTAAGGGCTATCTCACAGCCATATGAAGTAGGTACTTTCCTAACTTGGCTGATTTAGAAGATTCCAAGATGGCACCCAGGATGATTCTCTTTTTTATCAATATCCCCGTTGAATTCCCATCTTTTAAAGCCAGTTCAGATGCCACCTCCTCCATACAGCCTTCCTTGATTCTCCTCACTCAGTTATGACTTTCTGTCCTTCATCCCCATATAGTATTTCCCCCCTTTCTCATGTATTTATAATGTATTATTTTATATTATAGCTATTACTATGCTCAACATATCTGCTGTTATACTAAGATCTATGTTTGGGTCAGGTCTTTACCTTTGTACTTCCTCTAGGTTTAATAAAAACTTAAATATTGGCTCACTCAGAGATTTAGCATGCTGTAGTGGATACTGTTGGTCTTAGAAACAGGTAGACCAGGGTTTGAATTCTTCTTCTGACACTTATGGGTTCTGTGATTTGGGGTAAGTCATTTGAGCCTCAGTTATATCATTTGTAAGATAGTGATAGATGATAATAACTAGGATACCTACCTCACCTACCTCTGAAATCAACTAGTCTGTCTTTCTTATTGTTGGCATGCTTCCTCCCCATTAGATTGTAAACTTCTTGAAGTCAGGGACTGCCTTTTGCCTCTTCTTCTATCCTCAGTGCTTAGCATAGTGCTGGACACATAGTAGGCACTTAATAAATATTTATTGATTAAGAACTAGGCTTAGAGAGGTGGGAAATGACTTGCCTAATATTATAAAGGCAGTAAATGACAGAGTCACAGTTTGAATCTAGTTTTCCTGACTCTACATCTAGTGTTTACACTGCTTATTTTCCAAATATTGAAGTATTCAGTACTAATATAACCTTTATATAGTTGACAATTCTTCTCTAATGAAAAGTACTGTTACTGGTTCCAGCCATTAGCCAACCAGGCAACTTGAAGGCTAAGGTGAAAACAGACTTTTAAAGATCCCCACACCAATTAAATTAGATTGGTTTTCTTATCACAGCTGGAAAACAAGGGTGCCACTGGTTTTAGTAAAGGCTAAATTTGGAAGTTGGAAGTTGGGGATCTTATTTTTTTTCATAATCATTGACTATTATTTTGGCCTTTTTTTCTTTCCAAATATTTTGAGGCAGTTTGTATAACTTCACTGATTTAAAAAAGGCAATTTAATGAATTAGTATGTTTGGCATTTTGTATATCCAATCGCACAAAGAGTTGGATATGACTGAAACAGCTGTGCAGCAACAACAACAAAAATATTCAATCACTTTCTGAGATATGACTCCAGATTGGATTCTCTGATGTGGAAAGGCGTCCCTAAGATTCTTGGGTACTGCCTTCCCTATCTTTTTCTCCAACTTCTCATTTCCAAGTAAGAATGCTTAGTAGGTATATTTTCTGATAGCTTGTCACTTTCCTTGATATTGTCTGTTGTACTCACACACACACACACACACACACACACACACACACAAATCCCAATTGACTGTGAGTTTCATTAGAACAGGGATGGTTTCCCCTTTTTCTTGTTTGTATCCTTGGTACAATTACCAGCACAATTCCTGATCCAGTGGCCCAAATGTTCAACAAATGCTTGTTGATTGACTGAACAATCAAATAAAACTGGTAAAGGCAAAGGCTTCCAGATGACTTATACAAGTTGGAATATCTTACAGTCATATGATAGCAAGCATGAAGGCTGAAAACCTGATCTAGATTGTCAGTAGAATTGCTTTTCCTTTGAGGCAGCATGTCTGCAGACTTTATTCTCTAGGTGTCAAAATACTGAATGCTATTTATTGTCTTGACTCGGCATTTGGTGGTGCCTTTTTCTTTTCTTTCCTGATGACAGATGATTTGTTCCAGGACAATTAACAGATAGCAGGCAGTGTACCATACCCACACAAGCTCCTGCAAGGTACCCTTAGGAGCTCAAAATGAGGTAGACTTCCTTCTTGATCCTATTACTGCTGTCCAGTACAGAGTAGGATTAATTAACCCATCAGGTATTGCTTCATTACCAGAAGTGGGGAAAAGCCTGCAACTGAAAAATTTAAGTGTGGAGAACATGTAAAACTCAATGCCTAAGGTTTAAGAACCTATTACCTAGGATGTTTTCCCTTCATTCATTCACTCATTCATTCATTGAGTATCCACTGTGTGCAAGTATGATGCTAGGTACTTGCAAATGAATTGGATTTAAGAAGACTAATGACATCAGGAGGGTGATGTCTAGTCTTGCAAGTGAATTGGATTTAAGTGAGGCAGGGCTGTGCAAAGTCACCAACCTCACTCTTTCCTCCAGAGTCATGGGAGTCCAGTGGCAAGATATAGATCAGGACAACTAAAGATGGCCTTGGGTGCAGTCGAAGACCCTGGCCTTTTTAAGCTATAGTCTTTCCCAGGTCTCAGTTTGTCTAGGGCAGCGGTTCTCAACCTGTGGGTTGTGTTCAATTTGTAACAATGAAAATACATCCTGTGTATCATATATTTACATTACGATTCATAACAATAGCAAAATTACAGTTATGAAGTAGCAACGAAAATAATTTTATGGTTAGGGGTCACCACAACATGAGGAACTGTATTAAAGGGTCGCGGCATTAGGAAGGTTGAGAACCACTGGTCTAGAGCAACACCCATTCAGTGATTAAAGGCTAGGTAAGAATTGAGACAAAAGATGGTCTAGTTTGACTACACAACAAAAGAATTAATCTGGGAGGGGAAGACCCTCAGAATTTTTGTCCAGAACAGAAACAATTACTATTTACACTCATTCTGAGCCATCAAAACCCAAACAATGAGCAAGTGAGGCTTGGTCTGGAACCTATTATTGGTCAATCAGTGGGAGCCAGAGTGGTTTGAGTTTAAAGGGATAGCCAAGTAGCTCTATTTGAATCCCAATGGGCTTTATCAAAGCCTGATTTATCAGAGCTATATTTCAAGAAATCATAAATGAGACAGAAGAGTTAATTGTCTTAGTTTTTTTGGGGGGGAAAAAGATAGAATAAATAGGGAAGGAAAAAAATCTAGCCTCAAAATCCAAAGATATCTTGTGAAGTATAAGTGATCAAATTCATATACCTTTGGACAGAGTGCCCACATGTAAGGATATGACTCTGCACATGACCAGAGGGAGAAAAGGAGAAAGAGATGGGAGGAGTTGGAGATGCTGCCAGGTACTACAGCTAACACAAAATTTAACACATTGACTCTGTCCTCTAGGAATTTACTTGTAATCTAGTTGGGGAAAAAGGACGGATCATATACTAAGATAGAGTGAGGGCTAGAAACAATTGTAATAACCATCTAGACCAGTGCCCTAATTTTACAACTAAGCAAACATGAGGCTTGAGTAGGTTCAATGATTTGCCCCAGATTATGTAATTCATATGAGTTGAAGGCAGAATCTGAACTCAGGTGAGGCAATGATCTTTTGATCACATGAAGATTTCTTTTCATGAAGTAGTTAAGTAACAACAGATTCATAAATAATAATCATGATGATCATAGCTACCACTTATGTGGCAATTTAAGACTTTTAAAGTACTTTAAATCCTCTATTATCTCATTTGATCCTCACAACAATTCTTTGTGGTTGACACTATTATTTCCTCCATTTTACAGATGGATAAATTGAGGTCCAGAGACATTAAATACATTATACACATATAATGTATGTATGTCTATATAGGTACATATGCATTGCACACATCTATGTCTACGTACTGGACTGGAATGCTCCTTGGGAACAGGGAGTATGAGAGAGTATGGGCTGGGAATATGTTTTTGCCTTTAAATTCCCATCACTTAGCATGAAATTTTGCACTTAAATGTTTATTAAATTGAATTGGATGTTTATGTTGCTGAATTTATAGACAAAATCAGTTTTTGTCCTTTTTTGTTTCTCATTGCCCATAGAAAGACATAGAATGTATGTGATGAAAGGGCTCAAACTTATGCCATATGAGGATTGGATTGAAATTGGATTCTTTTATCCTGGGTAAAAGAAGATTTGGGGGAGATTGGGATGATAGCTGTTTTCAATTGCATCAAGGGCTTTCATGTGGAAGAAGGACCTGATTGGTTTTGCTTATTCTTGGGCAGCAGAACCAGTATCATTTGGCAGAGGTTTTATATAGAAGAAGATTATGGTTCAATATTTGGCCTTGGAGATTCTTTTCAACTCAATCTATAATCTTATCATTCTTATCATTTAATCCCATCCAGAGGATGAATGGGTTACTTTGAGACTCAATGAGTTAGTTCTGTAGCACAGGAGATCTTCAGGTGGAAACTAGTTAAATACTTATTGGGATTATTTCAGAGAGGAATCCTGTTCAGATATTCGTTGGACTAAGACCTACTCTGAAATCTATAATTCTCAGTATTACAGATGAAGATACAGACTCAGGGAGGATAAGTAACATGCCCAAGGTCACAAATTGATAAAATGCAGAATCAGGCTTTTTCATTCTAATCATGTGTGAAACGAGTGGTTAAGGAGATTGCTGTAAGAGTTCAGAAACAAAAGATCAATGTGGGATGTAGTGGTCAGAAAGACCTTGTGGAAGAGGTAGACTTATGTTAGAATTTAAAGAATAATTAGAATTTGAATAGGTGGAGGGTAGAAGGAAGATTATGTACACACACACACACACACACACACACACACACATCCTCTGGTTCTTGTCTCTTCTTCCTTCATGAGTTTTTGTTCCCCAGGTACTCCCTTTTCCCAGAGACTACTTAGGGTTTAGAACTGGGTCAATTAGGGCCAATCTCCCATCTTCCAGGACTGTCAAATCAGATCACAAAATAACACGTTGTGAAAATTGGCTCTAGGACCTGGGCCTCACAAATTCTCCATCCAACAACACAGACAAGCAATACCTGCCTTGATCTGGAGCCCATACTCTCTCATTCTGATAATCTGTTTCAGTTCCTTTACAACAAACAAAGAACAGGATCTGGCCATCTGCACTCAGAGGCCTCAAATTTATCTTGAAATTGACCAGAGTTCTGCCCCTAAATAAAACCCTTATCCCCCATCTGTCCTCATTTACATTAACTAATCAGAGAGCATACGGATATTTTAAATTCAGTCAGTTATATTAAGCACTGCTTTATTTGGCCCTCACACTTCAGGGGCTCAGATTAAAGCAAATACCTGGGTTCAGTATTTCTAGAAAATTGGCACTCAGGGAAATGGTGCAATCACAAACTTTATTGTTATGTGATGCAGCTAGCAGGCAAACAAAATATATACACACAATATGTATGCATATTGTCTGGCAAGATATAGGCGAAAGTTTTCCCCACATGCCAGAGGCGAATGGAGACACGTTGGGGAGGGAACATGCTCAAAACTGGGGATCAGGTGACAAAGTTATATACCCTAAAAATGGGCTTGGTTGAGAGCAGGTAATAGGTGCCTGTAGGGGATATTCCTAATCAGATCCAGGTGGGGTGGAAAAGTTCTTGGGCTCCCTTATTGATACCAGGTTTGGATGAAGCTCAGCTAGGGGGTTTCCTTAGTAGGACCATAAAGTGGTGGCAACAACTAAAGTTAAGTAAGGAAGCAGGAGAATGACTCAAGGCCCTTGCAATAGACCAAGGGTTCATCCCATCAAAAACTGTAAGCTCTATCCATCTGACACAGAGTGAACAGTGGGAGGAAAAATGATCTTTTTTTCTATATGTTTCTATGGGCATTGAATCATTTAGACTAAGACTCCATATTGGGGTCCTATCATTATAATATGACATCAAAGTATAATGTCGTGATAATCTCAAACAAATATAAATTTTATAATTACTGCAAGTACACTAAAAGCAAAGATAATCCCTGCCCTCAAGGGAGGACAATCCAATGGGTGAAGAAAACACGCAAAAGAAAGCTGATCAGGAGGAAGGAAGAAGGTACCTGACTCAAGATTTGATGAAATCTAAAGCAGGTCAAGCAAGTTCAAGAATGCAGAGACAGGTGGGAAATAAAAAGATGGTTGCTTGGGCCCCCTTCTTAAATGGAGTTTTTGGAGTGCATGGCTCTACCTTCTAAACTTCAGCCCAGAGGTCTCATCCAGTCTCTGTTACAGGCCATCACTCTCTCTTTGATTCCTCATAGATTCCTATCTTCCACATAAACTCCAATCTATAGTTTATCCCAAACACTCAGAATCTGGTTCTAGTGATTTTCAACATCAGAAATATGTCCTGACGCTTTTTCATAGCCATGGAGGTATTCACATCAATGGGCATCCCTGACTTCTCTTTGCCTTGATGCACAAATGGCCCTTCCCAAAAGTATAATAGGTATGGAGGTGGAAGGTGGGCAGGGGATAGTGTGGACAAAGGTTTGCTTATTGGGAATAAGTTTAATGTATTTAGGGGCAGTGAGGAGATCAGTCTGGTGGCAGTAGAGGGCTTGCTTGTTAGTGAGTGATCAGTAGAGGAGGTCAAATTAAGGAAAACTTTAAACACCATAGTACTGATGATCCTCAGGGGTTTCATTGGTGTGTGTGACGGAGGACGAAACAGACATCGGACAAGGCTGAATGGAGAAATTAATGGGATTTGGGGAACAATCAAAGATGATAGAGATTCTAACTGGGAAATTCTGACTGGGTTAATGCCATTAGGAAATAGGAAGATTAAATGGGGGTGGGGTTCAGTTGGAGGGGCAAGATGAGTTTAGTTTTATGCAAGTTGTATATAAGGTAACTCAGAGACTTGGAAGAATGATGCTGGTCAAATGTATATAATAAAACCAGCAACTTGAAACAAAGAATTGAGGTTGTTTGTGATGCCTCCCTGCACATCCATCTCAAGTTTTTGTCATTTTTCTTATTTTCCCCCTTTCCTTTCATTTTCATGAGAAATCAAAGGATTGTGGGATTCTTAAACTCAGCCCGAGACACCTCTTGGCGGTTTATCGAAAGGTAGTCCCTGAAATGATTTTGTTGAGATATAACTTGGTAACTAGAAACTGGTGGAAATCAAGGAGGTAGTTTTATGAATTGTTACTGGTGGACAGGAGAAGGTAAATTCAATTTTAGGGGTATATTAGAGGAAAATTAAATGTTTCTCAGACATGCTGACAGATGTCTTGCTGCTGTCCTCTCCTCACCTGAAAATAAAACATTCTGGACCAAACCTCTAGAGATTATGCTGCTTCTTCCTGGAGGAGTTAATCTATTCAGCTTTGGAACTCTTCTCTGGGACTGAATCGTTCTCATTGGTGAGTCAGTGGGTACAGACTCACATAACCTACCATGTCTACTTGGCTCCAAACCATGCTCACTATCTTCCCTACCACATGTACATACATACCTCTTACCCTATTTCTCTTTAACTCTGGAAATAAGTTATTAAATTAGTGCTGGAGAGGGCATTGTTGAATGGTACAGTTGAATGTCCTGTGGGTTCATTCTTCATTCTTATGATTTCCCAGACTAAAACTGCCCCCCATTTCTTCCATTAGAATGTAAGCTCCTTGAGGGGAGGGGTTGTGTCACTTTTTTTGTATCTCTAGTGCTTAACATAGTGCCAGGAACAAAATAGGCATTTAATAGAATTTTTCCCCCATTCATTAATTCATTTATAATGAGTGCCTTCAAGCTGGCATAGCTTTTCTGAAGGAGCCCGTTTGTGAGTGGGGATATCCCTAGGTGCTTCATGTAATTATGGTGACAATGAAACTTTCAAGTGAAGATGACCTTTAGACAGCTGGTTATAGAGACCTGGAACTTGGGTGAGAATCTTATTCTGCAACTAAGGTAAACTCCTGTGTCCTCTGAGGTTGTCATTTTACATTAGAGATTATTTATTGTTTCCCTTTTGGGGGAAAAAAAGTCCAAACTCCAGCATATAACTGAAAAGGAGACAGAGAAGGAAACATAAAGACAAATTGGTCATACTTCCAGTGCTACCTAGGACATTTAAAATCCCTCATTATTGGAGCTAAAGGAAGAAAAGAAGCTAACAACTCATACATTTATTTTAAAACCCAGTGCTCAGATTTGGCATATGGATGGGAGTCTGAAAAGGCACAGTGAATTTAGGGTCTTCTGTCATATAACATGTGGCCAGCTCCTTCCAACCTGTAATTTATCTTCTGCAAATTAAATGTAGCTTCCCTGAGAAGGCATTTTAACAGTGGATAGACATTAGCCTAGTCCAGAAACATTTTTTTTCCCCCAGGGGGAAGGGGGCAAAGTGGTAGAGGGTTGGATGAGTCAAAGATTGGGTTTTGATAGAACTCCAGCTTTTTCTTGGGCTCATTTTCCAACCTTGACCTTTTGAGACCCTAGTACCCCCAGTTATAAAAAAAAGGATGAATAATGCCATTTCCCTATGTTAGAGAGGAGCTGAGGGGAAAAAAAAGAATAAGGTGACTGTGAGTTTCCTGGGACAAGGAAGCTATTTCAGATTCAGTTCATATTGGTGCTATGAATACTGTATCATGTCAACTACAAAAAGCTTCTTCCTGCTCTCAAGATTGCTAGGGATTTTTAATCTCCATAGGTGTTCCAAAGTCAAGAGGAGTCATGCGGCCAATCCCTAGGGTTGCTGATTTATATTACTAGCTTGTAGAGAGAGGCCCCAAAGGCCTGTCCAGACTGCCTAGTCTGTTAGAGTTTATTCTGAGAAAGCCCAACTGGGCATGAGACTGCAAGTTTATTTTTTGAAATTCATTTGACTTTTCCAGGTTGGTAAACCACAGGTTTGAGCAGGGTGAAATAGATCTAGAAACAGGAATAAGCCCTAAGTAAAATTAAGTAGAAAATAAACTCTGCTCTTAGATTTCCGGCTTACTAGCTATATGACCTTGGGCAAGTCACTTGACCTTATTTGCTTTGGTCCATGTGGTTATATTCTCTAAGGTCACTTTGAGCTTTATAATTCTGTCCAACATCTTACATTAGTATGCATGAACAGTGACAAGTTTAAAATATCATCCCTCCCAGGGAGAGCTGTATATTAACATGTGTCAAAAACAAAAACTAAAGGGCTGAGGACTTCCAAAGAGCAGAGGAGAATATGTACCTCTCCTTTTTTTTTTTTTTTTCCCATTAGGTGACTATGGATGGGAACACTGTATATACAGAAAGGTTCATGTATCAGTTTTACTTAAACGGTTTTTTAAAAACTTATTTTATCTTCTTTGCTAGAGGGCATGGATTCTGGATTGGAGAAGGGTATATTCATATATGGAAATGAAGGTGGTGTAAAAACAAAAGATTTTCTGTCTCTGTCTCTTTCTCCCTCTCCCTCTCTTTCTCCCCCCTTTCCTTTCTCTCCCTCCCTCCCTCTCTCTCTCTCCATCTGTCTCTCTCTCTCTCTCTGTCTCTGTCTGTCTGTCTGTTTCTCTTTCTCTCTCTCCTAGCCTGGTGATGAAGGAGGAATATGAGCAGGGTATAATCCTTCCTTGGCATCTCTGAAAACCATAGCCTATACGTTCTCAGCCACCTCATTATATGCTGGGCCTACCTCCACACTGACAAGATCTAGAGGGCACTAAACATATCCCTGGAAGAGCTAATCGTATCCTGTAGCTGAAAGGTTAGAGATTCTCTTTGGAAAAGAGAGTTCAAGGTTTCAAGTTATTTAATCAGTACTTTAAAAACAGCTCCTTGGTATTGAACAGCTTGAAGTCATTGGGTGTTATGAGGAGGAATCACCACTAGATGGTGATCTAGAATGACTCTTCCTTTCCTAAACTCCAAAGGCAGTAAGTTGCCAGTGGGTTGAAGTGCAAATTCAGTTTGCATAGAAACTCAGACTTATGTGAAAGTAATTCTCTCAAACCCACTCCTTGACTCCTCCACCTGCTCTAATAAACAAACCAACAGCTTTGAAGTCCAAAACTTTCCCTGGAGTATCTAGGTCAGCTTCAGCTATGCCTAAGTCTTTGTCTGTTTTTGTTTTAAAGTCAATGACCAGCAAAAGAAGAAGCAGAATCATATGCGTTACAATTGGATGGTCTGGTCCAGGTTTCTGTTCTCCAGGCTATCTTTGTTGGCTCTTCCCTGTGGAGGGAAGACGGTAAAACGGGAAGGATTCATTTACATTTGAGGGAAGAAAATGCTCATATTTCCACTGAACCTGCTGAGTATTATAATTTTAAAATGGAATTTGCTTTAGACAAGCTGTTCTTATTATCCCCATAACAATCCAAACTCTCAGCCTTTACTTATGTTGATTCCCTCACCTATTATGGATCTATCCAAAGTACTACCTTCTTACATTTCAAAGTGTAGCTTAAATCCCTCCCTCTTTCATGGAGCCCTCATTTAGAGACAGCTATGGTGTAGCAGGGAGAACACTGACTTTGGAAAGGAGAGACTAAGTTTGACTCCTGATTCTATTAAGTATTAACAATTGGTGCCTTGGGCTAATCACTTTCCTGAATGGACTTCAGTTTTCTTTTTGATCTAAAACTAAAACAAAACAAATTGAGCCTCAGAACACTGACATTTAGAGTGAGCAAAAATCTAATGCATATATTCCTTCAGCAGCATTGAAGCCTATGAAGTAACTAATTCCTCTTACCTCTTATCTTAATTTGTTTTGCTTCTTATTTTTTCCTGGAGCACAAAAGTTGATATGAATTGATTTTATGCTTAATCTGAAACATATTTTATACCGGGGGCCAAAATGACTACTAATGGCACTGGTTTCCTCACCTCCAAAATGAGAGGTTTGGATTAAATAATCTCCACCTATGTAAATGATCAAAATCCTATGTACTTATGTTTTCATGTACAGTCTCCTCTAGACTTCATTGTCTAGTAGCAAATGATTAATCAATAGAATACACACTTCTCCAGTAGAATGTAAGCTCCTTGAGGGGAAATTCTGTTTTATGTTTGTCTTTGTGTTTCCAGTGCCTAGCACATAGCCAATGCTTAATAAATATTTGTTGATTGATTCAATAAATAATTACTGATTTATCTGTGATTATTCATTTTTTTCTTTCCATAACTAATATTTATTAAGTATGGGCAGCTAGGTAGCATAGTGGATAGAGTGCTGGGACTGGAGTCGGTAAGACTTGAGTTAAAGTCTGGTCTCAGACACTTAGTAGGGTCACTGTGTGACCCTGGGCAAGTCAATTAACCCTGTTTGCCTCAATTCCTCATCTGTAAAATAAGCTGGAGAGAGAAATGGTAAACTGCTCTAGTATCTTCACCAAGAAAACCCCGAATGGGGTCACAAAGAGTTGGATATGACTGAAATGATTGAACAACAAGAAATATATGTAATTCATAATGTAGAAGACACTGCACTAAGTGCTAAAGGAAATAGGATATTCAAAGACCACCTTGGTGCCTTTAATAGTAATAACTGACATTTATATAGCTTTTAAAGCTTTGTCAATTACTCTTATATCTATATCTCACTTCTTCCTATTTTAATGGTATTTTATTTTTTCCCAATTACATATCAAAACAATTTTTAGCATTCATTTTTACAAGATTTTGATTTCCAAATTTTTCTCCCTGCCTTCATCCTCTCCCCTCTTCCTAAAATGGTAGGCAATTTGATATGTTATACATGTGCTATTGTGTAAAACATATTTCCATATTAGTTACAATTGTGAAAGAGGAAACAGATCAAAAGGAAAAAAAAACCCATGAAAGAGAATAAAGTATGTGAAAAAAAGTATGCTTCGATCTTCATTCAGAGTTCATTAGTTCTTCATCTGGATGTGGGTAGCATTTTCCTTTTGGAGTCCTTTGTACTTGTCTTGGATCATGCTGTTGCTGAGATGAGCTAAGTCATTCACAGTAGATCATCAAAGAATGTTGCAGATACTGTGTACACCGATTTCCTGGTTCTGCTCATTTCATTTTGCATCAATTTGTGTAAGTCTTTCCAGGTTTTACTGAAATCTGCCTGTTTATCATTTCTTATTGCACAATAGTATTCCATTATATCCATATACCACAGCTTGTTTAGTCATTCCCTAACTGATAGGTATCCTCTCAGTTCCCAATATTTACCATGAAAAGGGCTGCTATAAATACTTTTGCACATATAGGTTCTTTTCTCTTTTTTATGATCTCTTTGGGACATATATCTAGTAGTGTTATTGCTAGATCAAAGGATACACACAGTTTGGTTGTCCTATTGGCATAATTCTTAATTGCTCTCCAGAATGGTTGGATCAGTTCATACCACCACCAATAGTGTATTAATGGTGACATGCCCCATTCTACCTCTCCCTTTCCTTCATTCGCTTCCACTTGGTCAATTCTAACTTTTAAGAAATTATTTTCCTGTTAGCTTTTGCACTTCTTTTTCCATTTGACCAATTCTACTTTTTAAGCAGTTGTCTTCTTTTTCCAAGCTATTGACTCTTTTTTCATAATTTTCTTGCTTCACTCTCATTTCTTTTCCCATGTTTTCCTCTACCTCTCTTACCTGATTTTAAAGCTTCCTTTTGAGTTCTTCCACGAGTTCTTTCTGGGTTAGAGACTATTTTCTGTTTTTCTTTGGGAATTTGCCTGCAGGTATTTTGACATTGTTGTCTTCTGAGTTCCCATATTGATCTTCCCTGTCACCCTAATAACTTTCTGTGATCAGATTCTGTAGGGTGCCACACAAGTACCAGCCTCAGGTATGAGCAGAGATGTGAGAGAAAGAGAGAAAAATAGCCAGACAATGTGGGTAGTCCAAGGAGGAACCATGAACTCCATTTACTGATGCTTAGAACAAAGTTTTTAAAGATTTAAATGACAAAGATTCAAGTATCCTTATCTCAATCATATCCTGGAATATTAGTACTAATAGAATAGTCAACCATACCTGAGAAGTAGCTTGGATAAGACAAGGCTTGTTATCAAGGACCCAGGAAGTCATGGGGAAGGTCAGT